>CAUYQG010080002.1:0-28865 GCA_963574415.1 Tarsius wallacei
GCGCCCAGCTTTCCGCAGGACGCCCGGCCGCGAGACCTCGGCGTTAGTGAGCGTCGGCCGCTCAGGCCCTGGAACTTCATGAACGTCTGGAAGCCAAATGCGTGTAAGAGGCTCGCAGACGGTGACGGAGCCCAGCGTGAGGAACGGCTCCTGACACCTGGAGGCGTGTGTGGATGGGCACTCACCATGTTTGCTGCAATGCAGAGCACGCCAGGGGTCGTCGCGAGCAGGGCACACTGCAGGGCGGCGAGAAGGAAGGAAACTGGACGCTTGGGAGCCTTGCTGCAGGCCCCAGTCAGGGACCACGCCCGGGGTGCAGCACAGCACCAGGGTGCACCCAGCTCCAAATGCAAGGTCAGGTTCGTTATAGCCCTTAACTGCGAGGAGAAAAGGCAGTTTGAGATGTGACTAAATAGCTGATCCAAAATAGGCATTAAGTGGCAGGAACGCCAAGAAAGGGCAAAACACGAGGGCCGTGAAAGCCAGTTTCCTACATTTGAGGACACCCGCATGCTGCGGGACGTATGCACACTCAAGGCTTCCCTGAAGCCAGCATCTGGGGCTGTGCACTCGGGAGGGGAGGCCTGCACGTGGCAGCCGCACGCGAGTGTGCCCGGCTCTGAAGCCAGGCAGGGGCTCTGAGTCCACGGCAGACACCGTCACCCCTCCGGGGCTTAGACAGCGCCTCCAAGACACAGGGAGTGATTGGACCGGTCACCCTCCAGGGCTGCAGGGAGCAACAGAACCCGACGTGACCGCCAGCGCCTAGGGCGTGCGGGCCACCACCCACAGGAGCTGCCACAGCTGGCCATGATGGGGTTCGTGGGCTCCATTCTCCCCACGCTCGCTACGGGAGCAAAACTATGCTAGTAAAAACACAGAGCATCCAACATCGTGTTGTCAGACAGAACGCATCCACACTCAAGATGAAACTCAAGGAAGCTCATGTGCAAACACCCTGGCCAAAAATGGGATTTTGAGTACCGTCTCCACCCGTCAGTGTGGACGGGGGCATTCACGTGACTAGAAAGCTGGCTTTCGTTTTCTTTCTTCCAACTGTGACTGACTTATACGTAGGTCCAGTTGTCAGAACTTCTGATGGGTCGAGACTCACCGGAACTCCCAGAGGTGCCGGGGTGGAGCCTCTACAGCGCTGTCCCCGTGTGTGTGTGGAGAGGACTTGTCCGTAAACAGGCTTCAGAGAGCATCAGATAACCCTCGTCCTTGCATGCCTGCCGGCTCAGTGCTGGGCCGCCGTGGCTGGAGACTTGGGCGCTGTGCGGCTGAGCGCTGGTCTCTGTGCACGCCTTTCCCAGGCTGCAGGTCTGAGTTCCTTTCCATGTGTACGATTTTTAGTTGTTTTGCTCAGTAAAAACTCTGTGATAAAAGGTGTTTGGGAGGCAAGTGGGATGGCTTCCTTCCCTTCACTCAGGACAACCCAAACCGCACTTTGCCACGTGCATGCAGGTCTGACGAGTCCTGCCATCTACCCTTAAGGCTGCCACATCCCAACACATGCTTTAGGCACAGGTCCCAAAATAAACGCCGTGGCAGAAGTTGACCTGGGTAGGGAAGGGTCTGAAAGGCGAGCCCAGCTCTTCTGTCAACAGCTCAGCATTGACGGGCAGGGGACAGCTAAGGTGCCTGCAGCCTTTCAGCCCTTGGGCTCATCGAAGGTGAACCACAAGGCAGGGCAGGAAAGGCCATCATCCCGCCCTGGGCCTCACAGCCGGCCCCACAGTCTCCATCCTGGTTGGCTGCGGGGGGCTGGTGTATGCAGGGGGGCAGGAGGACGGTGTGTTGACGGAGGCCCCGAACACACACTCGTGTCACAGCCGCACAGGCATCACGTGTGAAAGAGACGTTTAAAGTCAACTATGTCCAGGTGCCCCTTCAGAAGTAAAGTGCTCGTCTGGCCCTGTTTATGCATAAACCTCCAGCTAAATCAGTTTTGTGAAAGGCCCTTCAGCTAAAATGCCCACGGGTGCCTCCCCATGCCCTCCGTGACCAGGCATCCCCGGCCTGCGGGTGGGCATGTGCTCGAGTGCCTCTGAGGAGCTGGGCTTCCTCTCGTGGGATGGTGAGACTTCGCAGATGACAGCAGCCATGCCCAGACCCCTCACGGGCCAGGCGCCGTCCCACACGCGGTCCTCAGGTGACTTCGTTCCGTCTTCCCGACAGCCCACAGGGAGGGACCGTCACAGGCCATTTGACAGAGGAAGAGACCGAGGCCCGGAGTGGTGGCCGGCTGAGGTCATGGGGTGAGCCCGAGGCTATGATCTTTACCTCTAGGACTTAAAGGCTGTGACCTGCCCTCCTGGCCTTCACACAGACAGCCCGGCACGTGTGAGCCCTGAGACATGCATGGTGGCTGCATCACTGTTCTCTCCGAGAGCAGATTTCAGTCACCGAGAAGCCAGCCCAGCTTGGACTGCCCCGGTGCTGATGCTGTCTCAGTCCCATTCCCCGGTGGCATGAGTGTGCGTGCGAGAACAGCTTAAGTACCGGCTAGTTCCCAAGTTTCTAGAGTTAGGGCTTTTAGCCTGCTAGGAAGAAAAAGTTTCTGTCACCCACTGTGGCTTTTCCCATTTACCTTTGGGTCGTTCAGAGAGAATGAACACATTCAAGTTACTATGACATAGCTGGCTAGGTACGGTAGTATATGCCTGTCATCTTAGCACTTTGGGAGGCTGAGGTGGAAGGACTGCTTGAGCCCAGGAGTTCAAGACCAGCCTGGGCAGCATAGCCAGGTGTGCTGGAGCACACCTGTAATCCCAGTTACTTGAGATGCTGAGGTGGAATGACTGCCTGAGTCCAGGAGGCCAAGGCCGCCATGAGCCACGATCGGATCGTGATCATGCCACTGCACTCCAGCATGGGTGACAGTCCTCAACTCAAAAAAAAAAAATGTGTGTGTGTGTGTATGTACGTACGTACGTACATGTATGACACTGCTGACACAGACTGCTTACAACTTGAAATTTCTTCATGCACATGTGCTGCCCTAATCCGTCAACAAACACGCCTGCTTCCCAGGCACTGGGACACAGAGGTGGGCAGGCCTCACGCCCGCCCCGGAGCTTTCAGCTGAGCGAGGGGAGTGGAGTGAAGGCTGCTGCTGGGGGGAGGGAGTGTCAGCAGGGAGCATGGTCCAGGCTGGGGGAGTCAGAGGGCTTTCTGGAAGACACCAGTCCAGAAGCCGAGACCCCAAGGCTGAGGAAGGGCAGCAGGGAAGGGGGCCGGAGAGCGGAGCGCGCAGAGGCGGCTTTGTGGTTGGGGAGAGGGGCCCTCGGGGAGCTCGCAGGCCACCTGGGACACCGGGGCTGCGGCTCACCGGCTCACCATCCTCAGACAGCGACGCGAGGTCCGGTGGAGTCCAGAGACCGGGAGGGGCTTCTGGGCCCAGCTGAGGTTCCGAGTGGGAGGTGCACTGCAGCAGACTGGGGCCCACTGAGCGCCCTCGGCACCGTCGGCGGTTTCTGGAAGACGGTGTGTGAGCATCACCCGGAGCTGGGCTGCGAGGCCCAACAGCAGCAAGCGGCCATGGTCACGGACGATGGGCCACACACCCCACGGAGGAAGATGACGAGGCCGACCCTGGTAACACTTCTGGCCGCAGGCACGTGGCGCCCTCGTCAGCGCAGTGGGGGACATGGCAACGTTTTCCCCAGTGCTGTCTCAGGAAAGACTCAGAAACCCTCAGTGTGTCACACAGTCCCAAGAGTGTACCAAGGTTCCAGGCCATCGCCAGGGCCCCGTGGCGCCATCCTGGGAACCCAGCTGCTGCCGACGCCAAGCCTTCCTCAAACCCTCGCGAGTGCTGTGTGGCCCAGACAGTCGCTAGCCACACCCTCACGGTCACTTCCCGGGCTACCCGGGCATCCTTTGCATCACGGCTGCGGCAGCTCGAAGGCAAGGGAGCCGTGCCAGGATGCTGCCCCAGCCCGTGTCCCTCCGTCCCCTCGCAGCACACACCTGCACACCCTGACGCTGCCAACAGAGGCTTCAGCCAGGGTTTCTGAGGGGTGACCTTCCAGAAACAGTTTTTCAAACCCACGAGCACCAAGCCCCCCATCATCACAGAGCAAAATCTATATTCTTTTCTAATCAAAGCAGCTTTATATCGGCAACTTGGTCACAGTCTTCCTGCTTTAGTCTAATACAAAACTGGGAACCTCCAGTGTTTTCCTAGGCCAGTGATGGACACAGACTGTCAACCTCAGCCAGGAGTGATGGCCGAGAGGGAAACCTCTCACAGATCCAGAATCTGAACTCAGGCTCCAGTTCCAGCTGAACAGCAGGGACACGTGTCCCTTCCTCCGTGGGTCTCCAGTAACGCATGCCAAGCCCTGGAGACATCAGGGTTAGAACACACGGAGGTGTGCAGACCCCTCGGCAGCTGCCACGGCCTGTGCTGGCACCTAACATTAGATATGGACGGACGCGTCCGGCAGAATCCGTGAGGGTCTAGCTTAGAATGTGTGAACAATAGAACCGCCGACATTAGACGGAGCGGATTCAAAGGGGTTCTGTTTGGGGATAACCGTTCCACAGTCCCGTGAACTGAAAGCAACCAAAAAACACACACTGCACGAATCTGCCTAGATGCCAAATGAGGCTGTGCAGGGAGACCGAAAAACAGAAGCACGTGAGACACACAGGAAACAAACAGCCAGAGCAGAGGTCCGCGTGTGGTCACTGCTATAAATATACACGGTTTAAAGTCTCCAGGGAACAGGCAAAGACTGGCAGGATGGACAGAAAACGTGACCCCTCAGCCTGCTGGCCACCAGGATTCCCCCGCACGGACTGACTGGAAGTGTTGAGACGTCAACACCCAACGTTCAGGAACAGACGAAAGAACCAGACGGAAGGTGAAGAAAGAAAGAGAGGGACTGGACACTAGAAGCCAACCAGACCCCACGGACATGGCCAACACCGCCCACCCAGCAGTCTCCAGAGAATGAGACACACTTCTCAAGTGCACATGGACTGTTCTCCAAGGCAGGCCATACCACAGGCCACAAAACAAGTCTGTTAAAAAATTTTTTATTTTAAAGATGTGGGGTACAGTTCAGGGTTAGGTACCTGGTTTGAGACCCTTATTGATGTTATGTGCCCCCCCACGAGTCTTAACATTTTAAAAATTGAAATTATACAAACTATCTTCTCCAACCACAAGGGCAGAGAA
The DNA here is from genome assembly GCA_963574415.1 of Tarsius wallacei. NCBI lineage: Eukaryota > Metazoa > Chordata > Mammalia > Primates > Tarsiidae > Tarsius > Tarsius wallacei. The sequence goes on from CAUYQG010080002.1 coordinate 5,192, forward strand.
CTAGACATCAGTAACAAAGAAAAGAGGAAGTCACACACGTGGAACCAAAGCAGCACACTCTTAACCTGCCAAGAGTCAAAGCAGGGGTCGCAGCAGATACCAGGAAACACTCGGAGACAAATGAAAGGAAAACACAATATGCTAACACAGAGAATATGCCGAAATCAGCACTGGGAGGGAGATTTAGAGCTTTAAATGCTTACATTAAGGGAGCAGGATCCCACCCCAATAGCCTAACTACATCTGAAGGAAAGAGAAAAGTAGAAAATTAAACCCAAGGCTATCAGAGGAAATAATCAAGAATGCAGATAAACAGAATAGAAGAATAAGAGAAAGCCAACAAAACCAAAAGTTAGTTCTTTGACTAGATCAACAAAATTGACAAGCCCTAGCTAGACTGTCAGAAGAAAAGACGCAAAGCACTAAATCAGAAAGAGGCGGCATTACTACCGAATGTACGGACAGAAAAATAATACTGTAACAGACTACTATGAACAAGTTTATGTTACTGTATGACACAGATTAAATGGACACATTTCTAGGAACACACAAACTATCAAAACTGGCTCAAGAAGAACTAAAAAATCTGAATAGAATGTATAACTAGTAGGGAGACTGTATCCTTCATCAAAACCGCCTAACAAACAAAGCCCAGGATCAGATCACTTCACTGGTGAATTCTACTGAACATTTAAATAATCAACAACAATCCTCAAGCTGTTCAAAAAATTTAAAGAAGAGGAAACACTTCCTAACTCATTCTGTGAGGCCAGCATTACCCAATACCAAAACCAGACAAAGTCACTACAAAAAAGAAAACTGCAGGCCAGATCCCTTAGGAATGTAGGCAGAAGCCCTTAATACAATACTGGAAAACTGAACGCAGCAGCATATTAGGAGAATACGCTACGGTAAGCAAGTGGGATTGACCCCAGGAATGCGAGAAGTTTGCATGTGAAAACCAGTCAAGACAACAGACGCCAAAGAATGAGGAAAACAGGCGGCAGGCAGTAGATGTTCTTGCTGCTGCCTGCCCACTGGGCCCTTCACCCTGCAGCTCTTCTAATAAATTTACCTTTCCTAATTAAAAAAAAAAACAACAGCATGATCATCTCAACTGATGGAGAAAAAAGCATTTGAAGAAACCCAATATTCTCATGATAAAAAAAATGCAATAAACCAGGAACATAAGGGAGCTTCCTCAACTTGTTAAAGGCCATATACAGGTAGCTAAGAGCATTCTCAGTGGTGAAAGACTGAAAGCTTTCCCCCTGAGATCAGAACAAGAACAAGGACCCTCTCACCACTTCTACTCACAGTAGCATAGTACTAGAAGTCCTAGACAAAGCAATTAGGGAGGAAAAAGAAATAAATGGCATTCACATTTGATAGGAAGAAGGAAAACTGTCTTCCCCCTGGAGAAGACATGATCCTCTATGCAGAAAATCCTAAAGAAGTCCAGAAGAGCCTGTTAGAGCTAATAAACACATTTGGCAAAGCTGTAGGATACAAAATCAACACACAAAAACCACTTGTATTCCTAGATACTTGAATAAACACTTCTCCAAAGCAGATATACAAAATACAAACAGCCAAAAAAAAAAAAAGAAAAAAATGAAAAGATGCTCAATTTCACTAATTATTATGTAAATGTAAATCAAAACTACAATATTACTTCTCACCTATTAGAGTGAAGACACAGAGTTACATTTCAGGAAAAAAATTAAGTTATGACTATTTTCATGATGAGAAGGGACCCATCATACATGATTACTGGTTACTGGGAATATAAATACAGCCCAGCACCTCCACTTCTGGGTGTACAGAAACCCAAATAACTGAAAAGGACTTCACAGATGTTTGTACACAAAGTTCACAGCAGCATTGTTCACAGAAAGTAAGGCAGAAAATCCCAGTGTCTATCAGTGATTGAATGGATAAAAAAAGTGCATTCATCACAGAATATGATTCAGTCAGACCGAGAAATGAAGTTCTCACATATGCTAAGCACAGATGAACTGTGAAGACGTGATGCTAAATGAAATCAGCTAGACAGAAAAGGTCAAATGTGGTAGAGTCACTTGTAAGAAATTGCTACAACAGGCAAATTCAGAGAGAAAGAAAGTAGGTCAGAGGTTACCGAGGGCTGGGGGAGGGGAAATGGGAAATATTTCTTAATGGGTTCAGAGTTTGTTTGGAGTAATGAAAAATTTTGGATATAGATGCTGGTATACAACTTTGTAAATATAATTTTATAAATATAATTATGGTACAACTTTGTAAATACAGCTATGGTACTGAATTGTACCCTTCGAAATAGCTAAAATGGCAAATTTTATGTTACATGTATCTACACACAATCAAAAAAGTTAAGCGTTCACCCCTCCACTCCATACTCCTAGGGACACACCCAGAATGTTCACAGCTCCCCTTGGAAAGAAGGCAAAGAAGGCATCTTCTCATGCCTCGAAGAACCTTACCAGTTTAAGAGGAACCAAAAGTGTTCAAGGTTTAAAATGTCTGAGCTTCAATTCTCTTCATTGTATAGGTTTCAGGAGCTGAATGAATGGTGCTCAAGTCTCAGAAATGAAAACCCTTGTTTGCTTGCCAAATTCCTTAACAAAACAAAGAAACACCCGGGACCTCCTAGGAATAAAAATCGTATGTAACGGATTTCTTGCCCTCTTTGATGCAAGAATCAAACTTAAGAATAACTATGTCAAATTTGCAACAAGTCAAATATATATCCCATGAGATGACAAATTTGATACTTTATAACCGAGAGTGCTATCCTAAACTATGAAAGCAAAGACTGCTACACAAACGGCTGGCACAAATATCAAGGAGTCATCACCCGCGGCACAGCTCTCACACCCGTATGAACAAAACATACCGGCCACCTGCACAGCCTTCCTCCCCAGAAAGAACCATGACTCAGCAAAGCCACATTTTAACAACATGGAGATTTTGTTATTACAAATTTCAAAACAAATGGAGGAATTTCCACATAATATTTATAACCTTCAAAGTACAATATTAATACATGTCTGTCAGTTAGAAATAACAGCAGTTTGTTAGGCTACAGAGTTTAACATAAAACCAATTTACAAATGCGAAAAGCAGTAGTGGTCCAATATTCACCATTACACATGAATCTGTTTCTTCCAGAAAGTTTTTCTTAAAAAAAAAATTTTAAATTTCAGTATCATGAAATATTAAAATAACACCTGCAAACATGCCACAATCACTATTCACAAATAAAGTTAAAATGAAATATACAAAAATTCACTTAATACTGTTAAATAACAATAAACTACAAGATTTCCTGAACAGAAATGGTAGGACCCCTGAATGTTTTACAGTAAGTTTCAGGAAAAAAAAAATTAAGTTATGACTATTTTCATGATATATAAGGCAAAAATTTACATGATCATTTCAAAATATACCAATTAAGATTAATAGCTTGTAAGATGCACTAAACAAATAGTCCTTAAAAGTGAACACAAATGCTTAAAACACTGTTACAAACACCAAAGTGTGTTTAGGATGTTCAAAGAGATGCATAATTAAAACTGTAATATTTAGTATTTCTGGTAAAACAGATAATACCTACAATGCTTTAAAGCGATCCTCTAAGTTCTCATTTCTCTGACTTGTAATTTATCATGGCTCATTTCAAAGACATATTACAAATTTCAGCTGATTCCAAGTGAACGCTATTGAAACACACACAGCCCCCAAATGAAGTAAATTGTTCCCCAATGAAGTATCATTCTTTCCAATAAAAGAAATGTACTTAAAACGAACAAAAGCAAGACCTTTCATGTTTGGATGGACTCAGATGGTTAAGTTTTAACTAAATTAAAACACAGTGTAAAATAGGTAAGTGTATCAGTACACAAATATACAGTAATATGCAGCAGACACTTCTAAAATGAGGAATAGGTAAACATAAATAATTCTGGTGCTCCAATTTACTGGTGTCTGACGTGAGATCCCCAGGTGGGTCAGGCAGTCAATTGCTTGAATCGACTTCCGCATCCCATGCTGACCTCAACATATGTGCTTCTCACCTCTCAGCTACTCTATCTGCCAATGTTCAGTACAAAATCACGTAGCATGAACTTAGAGTGTTCAAGATGGCTCACTTATTTTACTGTTAAGCAAAGCTAAATTTACATTCCAGGAAACAATGCATTTTAATTTCAAAAACAAACAAACAAACAAACAAAAATGCAGCAGTAAAACAATTCGTGAGGAGAAACAGATGCATTCACATATAATAAAGCCACTGCAACTTCTTCAGGCATTCAATTGTTGAGTTAAATAAACAGACAGTAGTTACTTAGCAGCAATGATTCCGCAATAAATAATGCACTGTGTTTCTCAGTCCTGCACAAAAAAATGCAGCTACAGTTACATTGATAGCTGTAACCTACTGGCTCTAATGGCAGAGTAGACCTTAAAACTGACTGTACAAAATATTGTCACACTGTGACAACAAATATAAAAACCATCTGCAGGGCTGAAATAAAAGACTCCGCTGTGAAGAGGACAGTGTAGACAAACGGAGATTCCAAGTCCACCAAAGCAGAGAACTGCCTTCAGATCTGAGTCCGTGATTGGTAAGAAAGGCGGGGGGCTGGCTTGAAACCATGTTATCAGACTTAAAAGAGCATGCTCTGTCTTCTGTTCTTCCCGTGTCCTAAAATATAAAGTCATCTTATGAGGCAGTTCAAGGCTCAGTGTCATCCCACACACAGCACTTGGTGACTAGGAAGCCACCGTTCCCACCAGCAGAAGCTACTGTTCCACGGCAAGCATGAGCGGCACGTCTTACACGACCCTTCTGCCGAGGGCCAGGCTACAGCTTCTACGCTTCCGAGTGACGAGCCTGGTGACTAAGGGAGCACAAGGCGTGTCTTCTCCTCAGAGGCCAGGGACGGCGAGTGCCGTGATCGAGCCAGGTCACCTGTAAAGGTTTCTGTGCCATCCGCAGCTTTCAGGATCCCTGACTTGACTGAGTCAGATCTCTCTGAAGGTCTACTGAGCTGCCCACATCATACAGAAAAGTGAGTGCGTGCAATGCTAACAGACAGCTGTGGAATGCACTGTACACTGGTTTTTACATCGATAAACTTACTGATCAATTTACACATCAAAAGCTTGGCTCCAGGCAAAATTCATGATCGACACGTGAAATGGTTTATGACAAACACACCTGTCTCTGGATAAGAAGAATTTCGAAAACCCGGGTCCTTTTGCAACTGAATCTCTTTCAAACTGAATATTGACACACCTAAAATGCACAGACAAAGGTCGTCAGGTGACAGTCTCAAGTCATTACGCAAACACAACCCAGCTACAGACACATGCTGGAAACATGCACACAGACTCACAGCCCCACCTCAGGAGTTTCCTTTTTGTCCCAGTGTTGAGGGGAGAAAACGAAAGGAAGCGACTCCCCTTCCAAGCCTCTTCCCCCAACCCTGCTTAATTAAAGCATGCGGCAACAAGCAGGTGTTTCACGCACTGTGTTGGGACTCAAGGTGGGGAGATCCACTCCCAGGCTGCATTCTCTCCACCCCCTTACAAAGGCATGAAGGTGTCAGCCCTCAGCTAGCTTCAGATTTTTAGTGAAAAACAGAGAGACTTGTATAACCCTAACTGTCCACCTTGAACCAAAACTTGAATGAGACGACGAATTTTCTAATGAAATACAAGTATCATTTTAAAAAAATGTATGAGTCACCTCTCATTTCCAATCTCTGTCAGAAAAGTAACCATTTCACTAAAAACATCCAGTAAGTTCCAAGCGAAAGGCACAGGATTTTTTTGTTCCGGTTACTTTGTGCCTGACTGCCACCAGCCCTCGGTGAGCAACGCTGCCTGGGAACTGGGAGCAGGCGATCACGGAACGCTCTCGGCAGTTCAGCCCCCAGGGTCTCCTAACTCCCTGCACACCGAACTCCACGTTAAAGTGAAACCCCAGGGGAGCTGTCAAAGTGCTCCTCGGGAATGGGCCAGCTGCCCTCCTGGTGACTGACACTATGCCACCCGTCACGGGGACAGTAAAGCCAGAGTGGCCACAAGAAAGGGAAGGTCCTCTCTGGAGCTGGAAAAGGAAATGTGTTTCCACCAGAAAACGACCTTTTATGTGGCTGCTCTTCCTGGGCTTTTGCTTGCAATCCACGTTTACCAAGTCTGCCTCAGAGCGGGACTGGCCCAGGCCAGGGCCGGGCCGGGCCGGGCCGGCACATCCAGCGGAGCCGGCGGGAGGAAGCGCCGAGCTCAGAGCTGCCGCTGTCCCCAGGAGAGCAGCCATGTGCTGGCGCTACAGGAAGCCAACTAAAACCGAGAAGTAGGGCGTGCACCTCCTTCCAAGAGCTCCTGACGGCAGAGAAGGCGGGACTCCTGGGCTTATAAGCCAACACCCAGCTCCCCCTGCACCCTAATACGCGCCAGTCCCCAGCTGCAGACAAATGAAGCGAAGGGGTGGCACCCGGGGCTCTCTTACTTTCCGGTAAAGCATGTATTCTTGGTCCCAGACTTCGGAAGTACACATGCTTCATGGCCTCTTCTGCGGAAACCCTTTTCTTAGATTCGTACTGTGAGAAAGCCAAGACCTGCGTCATTAAGCGGTTCTGGAGAAGCGGGAGGAGGCAAGTGCACACTCAGAGCTCCTCTCACAAGTCCTGACGACTTACTACGACGGTTCTTTTCAAGCACCAGCTTGGAGTGCTCCAGGCGGGACTGGCGCCTCAGCTCCACACTGCCAAGGAAGGCTGGACCTTCAGCAAAAACCCACCTTCGCCTTCCTTGTGTGTTCTGAGGACGGAAAATTAAGATGCCCGACCTGGGTGTTTCTTTTCTTCACGAACACCAAGGGACTGGTGGAAACAGACCCGACAGGTTTGTGCAGACGCTCTTCGGTCCCCACCAAGACCCATGTCCCATGTTTCCTTGATGACACACCTCGGCCTGGTCAGGGTGCCCGTATCTCCAGCTCTGGCAGCGGAGCCATGCATCCCCACCGCCCTAAGCACAGGCCAATCATGACAAGCTGCTCCCCAGTTCCCGGCCTCTCTGCCGATCCCTGTTCTAGCTGATGTTACTGGGGAAAAGCCTTGCCAGGGTTCTGTGGAAGTGCCTGCTTCCAAGCCGTAAGAGCACGAAATGTGGCCGGCGCTGCCCTTCCCCCTCCTCCTGTTACAGAGGGAACCATGGACAAGTGTTTGGAGGTGCAGCATCCTCCAGAGCTGCAGCGCAAGGAAGGGAGAAGTGACCGTGAACTGCGGAGAACGTGACCTCCACACAGCCGATCAACACCAGCCACCTACTACCACACCCACACACGCTAAGAGAAGCCACCGTTTCTCTTACTTTGAGCATGTGCCCTAAGAATGCTAGCTACTACTATACATAATCTTACTTGTCATTAACAATCATTGAGGGTGGTATTACTGACTCCATTCTACAGATGTGGAAACTGAGGCTCAGCCACTTATTTAACAATTGCAAAATAAGATGTGACTTACCTGAAGAAATTTTGTAATCAACTCGATTCCTTCAGAGTCTAACCTATAAACAACAAAAACAACAGCAATTTATTCTCTTTCAGCTGACAGAAATGTTCCAGATAAAACTATTTTCTAAGCTTGTTAGCCTGCTAAATTTAAGTGCTCAAAAATAGCCACCCGTTGCCTTCAAACAGACTCAAGTCTGTTTTAGCCTTAGAAGACTTATCTTGCCACTTAAGAACAAGCCTTAAAGAACTGGGCTTCCACTTGAATTTACAATATTCAAGAACAAATTAATTGTCGAAATTGTATAATTTTTCAAAAACGTCCATTCTGCCTCTAGTATAAGGAAAGCTTAAACATTACATCCAAGTTCACTGCGCTTCACGGAAGGCAAGCATGAAAGAGCAAAATTTCCTATTATGCAGGTGAAAACAGAGACAAGCAAACCCAACATGGACCGCTGTGGTCCAAGATACAGAGACGAGTCACTCAACAAATTTCACAAGGAGTCCGCTCTGCACTGGGCACTACAAGGTATCAAGCTCAATTTTAAAAAGCCACAATTACTTCACAAAATATCATTAATCAGGGCCACAAAAATCAATGATATTGTCAATGAAGACAGATAAGCATCAGGATGAAATTCATATAATGCCACGGGGCTAGGAATTATCTTCATGGGATGACCTCTTGATCAGAAGTGACAAGTTCTATTTTTCACTGTCCTTCACTGGCGAAAGCACAGCTGGGAATAAAGGAATGCTTTCCTCTCTGAGGGCTCTCAACGGGCCCTGTGGATGCTGCGGCCAGACACCCTCTAGCCCCAGGACCTGCCAGTGTACTGTTCTAGTGCACAACCAGAGCACGCTGGCCATGGAGAATCAGCTTCAGGGGAGAGCTTCAACCTTCTACACTGAACGTCACCAACAGCAAGCATTAATTAAAAGACAAAAACACAATGCACACTCCTTAGGGGAGAGACATATAAGAAGTCCCACACACTTTATGCTTCTTTCTGAGAAAGTCTAGTTGGAAATGTACTAATGTCTATCATAACAACAAGAACACCCGATGCTCGTCAACACTTTAAAACAATCTGGGGGTTGGATGGTTCTGCGGCTCCTTTTTGGCCCAAGAGTAAGTGGGAGCGGAGCACACGTGTAGCCATACGAGGATGCCAGTGGCTCTGGGTTCAAACAGATGACGCTTTCTCTGGGATCCTGGTGACTTTCACATTGTTGTAAAGGAAACCTTGAGAATGCAGTCGCGCAGGTTCGTCAGTCTACACCACCTCCTGGGTGGGCAATACATCCCACCAGTGAAAATGTTCTAGCTCGAATTCTAAGGGGCATCTTGGATGGCTCTGAGGTAGGTCTGAGAAGGAACATTCATGGAATGGTAAACATTTAGGATGCTATGTTTTGCTAAGGGATCAGAAAGAGTTTATATTCTTCAAATACAAAATACTGATAGGTCACTTTGTGTCACAGCCGAGGTTTTACTTATATAGCACTTCTAAAGGCTCTGGAAGGAAACACAGGGCAGTTCTGTAGAAAGCCAAACAGAAATTTCACTATGGTCATTGTGGTATGGAATAAAGTATTCATCAACATCTTCATTCTGGGAAAAGGAACTACCTACATAAACTCTAGAATTCTAAAACGTAGGGGTCTATATTCATTTTTTTAAGCTCAGTTCTCTTTATATACTTTGGTGATTCTTGGCCCCTGAATTATAAAATTAATCAGACATAGGAAGGTAGTTTAGCTAAGTCAGATCCTAAAATACGTAAAAGATGTGTGCATTATGCTTTTTTCCTGAATCCTCACTGTAGCAAATGCTTCAAAAGACTGAAAAGGACCATGCTGGTTTTCCCCCTTTCACTTAAGAAAAAAAAAAATACCTGGGTGCATGGTTGATTAGAGGCTGTGGCTTGTATTTTGGAAAGTTGTAGTTCTTGAACTCATCATTTGAAGAAACACCTGGCCAGGTTTCCTGAGTTGGAGTTCCTGAATTAAAAAACAACAACATACATTTGTAAATAAATATAAAATGTGTGTGTGTGTGTGTGTACAGCCTAAACTAAGACAGTGTCTCAGAGAACAATTTACATTTACTAGCTGATTTAACTATTCCCACTGTAATCACAATGACAGAAATAGCAAACACATAGGGACTTTTTTTGGACTTTGCAAAGATGCCATAAACACGACGTCCGGCCTTTTCTTACCGAGCTGACAGAACATACATTAGAGATATTTCTTAATAATAGGCTGAAGGTCAATTTTCCACCAAACTTATCTTCTCTGTTCTTCCATAAACTCTTTTATTTCAAAGATAAAACTCTATCAATGAAAAGGTTACCTAGTAGGAGCTATCTTCACAGTAATTATGCCAACCGTAATTCTTATAACTAACAGCTGGGTATGCCAGTCTCAGCACCAAATTCTGAAGATACCGTCTTATCTAGCTAGGCAATACGCGGGTGCAAAATCACTGGGAAAAGACTTCTGTTACCTAGCAGTCGGAAAATTAAGTGCAGTTCATCTTCCACAGTTGATCCTGGAAACAGAGGTCTTCCAGAAGCCATTTCAAAGAAAATGCAACCGACACCCCTTTAAAACAGATCATGAAGAAAAAAAGTGAGCAATCCATGTGCATCCCATGAGGCGTAAGAATCTTCTCTGGAGATCGCCTCTGGAGAATTTTGTACTAGCCTGCAAGGCGGCCTCCTTCAGAGAGATTTTAGATCCATTTGCCCTGCTGGTCACCACTTCCATGTTGTTACAACCATTTTTTTGCCACTTAAAGTGCCCCACTCTCCTTTGCAAACTCCCTGAAGAACACCGGCAACAGACAACCATGACTGCGTGCTTCCTGGTTGTTAGAAACCACTTCTAAGTGCACGAATTACCATCTCACCGAGTCCTGACGTAGCGGCACAGTGAAGACATGGACTGAAAGCAGCAAACCCAAAGCAAGAGATCCTGTGGCTGAAGACATTCTTATGCAGGGAGCCGAGCAGGGCAGAGAGAGAGAGAGAGAGAGAGAGTGTGTGTGTGTGTGTGTGTGTGTGTTTTTAAAGGGCTCAGCATCTAGAAACTGCATATACAATTTAATTGTACATGTTAAGTGTTACATAGAAAGTAAACTGATACGGCTCCTCTCAGAAGCACAAACAGAATAAGCATACAATACAGCAATTCCACTTCTGGGTATATGCCCAAAGGAATTGAAAGCAGGGTCCCCAAGAGATATCTGTGCACCTGTGTCCAAAGCAGCATTATTCACAATAGCCAAGAGAGGGAAGCAGCCCAAGTGTCCACGGACAGACACATGCATCCACAAGATGTGGTATTTACACGAATTAAACATAATTCAGTCTTTAAAGGGAAGAAAACCTGACACGTGCTACCACATGGATGAACCCTGAGTGCAATAAGCCAGGACAAGAGGACAGAGACTGTATGGGTCCACTCATATAAAGAACTTAGGGCAGTCAAATTCACAGAGACAAAAAGCAGAACGATGGCTGCCAGCAGAGGTGGAGGAGTGGGGAGTGGGAGGAGCTGTTTAAAGGGTGTGGGAATTCCAGTTCTGCAGGACGAAAAAGTTCTGGGGGTGGCTGCACAACCATGCAAATACGCGTAACCCCCAGAACGTCAGGACTGTACACTTAAAATTTGTTAGAACATAAACTGAGTGTCCTGCCACAATTTATACAGTGAAACTTTAGAAAGAAAAAAATGCTGTATGAAACAAGGTTTTACCACAAAAGTCATCATGCGACTTATTACCACATGGAGAGTACAAACGCTGCACGTGACAGTTCAGAGGAAAGAGTTTCCACTGAGGCTAGGACGCACTCAGGAGAGGCTTTATGAAAAGCTGTGTCTGAAGGTAGCCAGGGCCAGCTCTGGCTGGAGACCGCAGCGGCTCCAGATGGGTGGCATGGCATGAACAGCAAGGGCAAAGGCGGGAAGTCCAGGTTAGTTTTGAGGCACTGAGTAGACGGAGCGTCTGATTTAAGAGACAGCCTCAGCTAAGCCGGAAGGTAGTTTAGAGCCATCTCACAGAAATCCTTCAGTATGAGATTGAGAAACTAACTATTCTGTAGGTTACGGATGGGTGGCCACAAAGGGGTTTGAGCAGAGGAGTGTCACCATCAAAGGGATGTGTGAAAGATGACACTGATATGTTGTTACTTTCAATTCAATGTAAAGCAGAGTTTGATGAGTATTAAATGATTAAACAAATAACACTTGTTGTAAACTGCTATGTATCAGACACTCTTCTGAGTGCTTCATGTGTATCAGCTCATTAGTCCTAACACTGTCCAAAGAACTTTAAAGTAGTCATGGTTACTCTCCCTTAGATGAGGAAACTGAGGCACACACCAGTGACGTGAATAGGCTATCACACCATCACAAACAGCAGACTTGGTATTGAAGCCTGGGTGACCTTACTTCCACGCCAGGACTCTTATAATCACAGTCTGTGCTGTGGCTCTTCAAGAGAATACTCCCTAAAAGTCAAATACTCACAATATGCCCTGTGTTAACAGCTACGTTCCTTCGAAGTTATAAATGGCAACAGCACCTGTGACACTTACCACATGTCAATCTGTGTTGAGTACTCTGAGGAACCCAGCAGCACATCAGGGGGCCGGTACCACAGCGTGACAACTTCATTTGAGTAGGTTTTTGTGGGAACTGACTTGGCTCTGGCTAGTCCTGCATGGGGAAAAGAGAATCAAGAATGAACAAACAGCTATGATGGGCTTCTCGGCCCCTGTCCTCATAAAGACTCCCCAAGGGATGCCTGAGATGGCTACTCTGTAGCTTCTGGAAGCGTCAACAATATTAGTTTGACGAACTGTGCTGAGTGCGTGTGGTCTTGGGTCAGCAAATCCTTATGTAGTCAAACATAAAAAAATAATATAACATCATAATAATTCCACACCAGAGACTGTGCTTACCTTTATGTGTAGGAATGCACCTGGCACAGTGTGTGGGTTAATCTAAACTTTATTTTCCTTCTGTTCATGAATCATGATGCCAAAATTATTTCCCAGCTGAATTAAATTAATCCAAAATAGGTCAATGACGCTGATACACAATTTTATTTACAGCTACAAGCTTTTGCCACCTTTTAACCTGATTCCAACTTTCATCTGCTATAACATTTTTAAATCAAAAACCCTGAAATTATTGGTCCATGACTGTGATGAGAATTACTGACAATTTCCCTGCAGAAATATATTTAGAGACAGTTTCCATGGAATAAATTACAATGCTACTCGGCACTCTCTTTTTAGGTTTTAACTTACATGGATAATTTAGGAATAAGACAGACTTCACTGTCTTGGATATTATTAATTGCTGTAAATGATGTAAAACATTTACCATTCCTTTACCAATTTAAGATGGAATCCATTGATTATCCAGATAAAGGCTAGAGTTCACAACTTTATCTCATCAGTCAGTGGAGTGAGAGAGTTGTTATTACCTCTAAGTCTCTCAATTTTGTTCATCTAAAGAAGAATCATCTTTAAAAGCTATCTGGAGAAACACAGATTTATTTTGCCATATATTTTCTCTAGAATAACAAGAAAATTCATTTTTTTAGGCTGAGATTGCTGTTATGTATAACTATATATATTTGATTAAAATAGTAAATAAGAAAAATGTCATAAAAGGATAATTCAACAAATCATCCTTTTAATTATCCTCCTGTGGCAAACAGGTGACTGGTTCTTCCACTATGACATTGCACCTACCCACACTGCACTCTACCCACACCGCACTGAGTGTTCAGCAGTCTTTGACCCAGTACAACATGACGCCCATGCTCCACCCTCCCTATTTACCCCATCTCACTCCAAGCAAAATTTTTTGTGCTCCTTGGATTTTACAAAAAAGCCCTCAAAGGGAAATGTTTTCCCAATGTGGAAAAGGTGACACAAAAAACAGGAGCATGAAAAGGAAGCAAAACTGACGAGTTCGGGGATTCTTTTGAGCAGTGGAAAAAGCGTCTTGATAGGTGACAATTATCCTTGTTAAATTGGTTTAAGTCATGTAAATACCAGAAATGTAAATAATTAGGCAAAATTCAAACTATTTTACTTTAGTGTATTGATTAAAAAGTGTAACTGGAACAACATTAACACTATTTCATTTAATTACAAGTTTTACCCTAGTAGTCTGACAAACAAACCATCTTCCCACCGATTTTGGTAATGAGCAGACGGAGGTACCTTTCTGGTCTCTCCTCTGGATGTTAGCCTGATCATGGGAAAAGAGTAGAATTTTGAAAGAGATCAAGAATAACGTACAGAATACCTTACAGTGTACAAAGGGGGGCCCAAAAAAGCCAGATTTATAAAAAATTTGTGTATATATTCTCATATGTTTAAACTTCAGTCACGTTCACAGTACTCTCTGACTGACGCAGCAATACACCTATCAAGATGCTTTTTCCACTGCTCAAAACAGCGTATGAACTCGTCGGTTTTGACGCCTTTTAGTGCTTCTGCCATTTTTTGTTTCACCTTTTCCACATCGGGAAAACGTTTTTTCCCTTTGAGGATTTTCTCCATCCAGGGAACAAAAAAAAAGTTGCTCAGGGTGAGATGGGGTGAACAGGGAGGGTGGAGCATGGGGTTCACGCCGTTTTTGGTCAAAAACTGCTAAACACTCAGTGCGGTGCAGGCAGATGCACTGTCATGGTGGAAGAACCAGTCACCTGTTTGCCACAACTTGGGACGTTTCTTCTGCAAATTGTGATGCCGCCTTCTCCAAACTTCCAGATAAAAACTTTGGTTGACTCTACAATCCAGAGATACAAATTCTGAGTGTAATACGAAAGCCCCGCCCTCTGAAAGATAATTCTGTTTTTTTAGGTCCCTCGTGTAAATACTCAAAGTTACATGACCCTCCCGTCAAGGAAGTCATCAGTATATTTACTAGGCAACAAGCAAAAAAATAACTAAAGCAGCAGAGACCAAGTTGATTATACTATCTCATGGAGTAATGGGAATTTCTTGTTGGCCTGTGGAAGATGAAACTTGCTTGGCTTGCTCTGTAGAGGTTAGAGGCAAAATTTAAAGCACTCAAGCACGTTCCCTGATCAAAGCAGACTTTTGGCGGCCCTGGACCTTCCTTTGTGTTTCCCCTATCCGAGCAGGGTTCTGTCAGCGCCGTTCATTCTGGGATTAGGACTACAGAGCATCAAACGCAGCTTTGCAGAGAGAGGAGGGAAGAGGAAGGAGGAGAGCGGGGAGGCGGGTGGAGGAGGGGCGGGAGAGAGACATCACAATTATTAGGGAAATAACAGAATCCATGCCCAAGAAAAGGCTTAGGGATACGCAAACAGCTTGTAATTTCTTGTCGAAACACACATAGCCCACCCATTTCTTTTTCAGTGGAGAAGATACAAACAGTAACTTGCTTGTCAAACAAATGGCAAAGTATTAAACGAGCAAAAGTACAAAAATTTCCAGAACAAATTCACCATTTAATAACAGTGCACCGTAATAACTGAACACTCGTGTTTATCAACTTTAACGAAATACTCCAAAAATAAGGCTCCCATAATCATTTATAAAAAATTATAAATGCTAATTATGGAAAAATTGCATGGGCTTTCAAAAAGAAAGCTCTGTTAGAGCATTCAAACTCTCAGAATGTGGAATACAAAAAATTCCAAGCTACTCTACAAAGTTCCTTCAATGTGAAAAACAATTTTTGCTTCCCAGAAGCAAAAAGACCATTTAATTTTATTTTCCAATCCTGTAAAATCAGATTAGCTCACGAGATACAGATAAATAGCCGCCAATTAAGTTACCGAGCATGTAATAAATACAGAGTCATGGTGGTAGGCATATTAAGGGGACACACCCTTTGACTTTTTTTTTTTTTTGAGTTGGGATGTCACTCTCAGGCAGGAGCCTCAAGTGAGTCTCTGGTCTCAGCCTCCTGAGTAGCTGGGACCACAAGTGTGTGCCCCATGCCTGGCTAATTTTTTATACATTTTTTTTTATAAAGACAAGATTTCACGATGTTCCTAGGTTGGTCTTGCATTCCTGGGCTCAAGCAATCCTCCTACCTCGGCTTCCCAAAGTGCTAGGATCATAGGCATGAGCCACCATGCCCAGACCGTTTTACTTTAAAAAAATCATCAAGGACCCAAAGCGCTTTTATTCACGTAGACTATATTTATTACTATTTGCCATATTAGAAATGAAAATTGAGAAAAATTTTAAATGTTTATTTACTAATTAAAAACACCATCCATATATGTAGCATGAATAACATTACTGCAGAAAATATTTTTTCCAAAATAAAACCAAAATTTTATTAGGTAAAAGAATGGCCTTGTTTAAAGTCTATTTCTCTTTAAATTCTATTTCAATAGAAGACAGCTGGATTCCACATCTGCTTTTGCATTCCATCTTGTGATATGGTGCTTTATATATCTCATAGCATATCAGATATACAAATCACAAGCTGTATTCATATATGGAGAGACTCAGATCTTATACAGTTATGAAGCTAGAAGAGGAAGAGCATTTTAAAAGCCTTTTTTGGTGGTGGCAGACAGTTGTCTTTAACACCACATCACAACTGAAAGCAAGTTGTTTCTTAAGCTGTACAGTAACTGAAATTATAGCAATGAATTCCTCATACTTTTGTTACATCAAAACTCACTGGGCTATCTTGCACTTTACACGGTTCTTGTAGCCATGTGTTATTCTGTAATATCATGCATCGGCCTTTTGAAAAATACTAGTTCCCGGAGTTAGACATTCCAAATGTTTATATACTTCTTTGGTATATTAAAAAATCTTGTTTGTGCCGGGTTCGGTGGCTCAGCCTGTAATCCCGTGCCTTGGGAGGCTGAGGTGAGCGGATTGCCTGAGCCTGCGGGTTCGAGACCCACCTGGGCAGGCAAAACCTCATCTCTACAATAAATCAAAAAAATCAGCCGGGCGTGGTAGCGCGCGCCTGTAGTTCCAGCTACTCGGAAGGCTGAGGCGGAAGGATCGCCGGAGCCCAGCAGGTCGAGGCTGCGGTGGCCGGAAGCGGCCACTGCACTCCAGTCTGGGCAACAGGGTGAGACGCCAACTCAAAAAAAAAAAAAACAGAGAGTGTACATAATTTAAATGTATAAAATCCATGCCAGGTAGGTATAAATAGAAAGTCTACATGTATTTATAGGTATATGTAAAAATTATACTTGTGTATATGTATGGGAGACCCCAAAAAAGCCAGAATTTATTTATTAAAAATTGTGCAGCCGTAAAGAAGGACAAACATGGACTTTGCAACAACTTGGATGGATTTAGAGTCTATCATACTCAGTGATCTATCACAGAAACAAAGAACAGAATACCAAATGTTCTCACTCAAGGTGGGCCCTGAACAATTACCATAATTGTTTTAAGAAAGGCATTGGCAGTAGTGGAATACTACTGGGGTGGGGTTGGAAGGAGGGACACAACATCAGTAACGGTACCTGATCTCAAAGCAGGCAAAGAGGGGACCAAAGGGGGGACCAAACTTTACCTATACGATGACCACTCGTATAATCCTAAACTGTACCCCACATCTTTAAAATATAAATAAATTGTGTATTTCTTCTTATATGTTTAAACTTCTGTCACTGTAAAGTACTCTCCATTTGATGCAATACACCTATTAACATTTTTTTCCACTGCTCAAAACAGTTTTTGAACTCATCAGTTTTGATGTCTTTTAGTGCCTCTGCTGTTTTTTGTTTCACTCCTTTCACTTTGGCAAAATGTTTCCCTTTGAACTTTTTTTTTCAAACAAAACAAAACAAAAAAGTCACTCGGGGCAAGATCGGGAGAATAGGGAGGATAGGGCATGGGATTCATGCTGCTTTTGGTCAAAAACTGCTAAACTCACAGCGTGGTGTGGGAAGGTGCATTCATAAATCATCCATCATGAAACGGGCAAATGTGCTGAAAGAATCTGAAAAAAAATTCACTGAAGCTGAACACAGCCTCGCATAACAACACTAACGGGTACACTCATGCCAACAGGTTCCTAGAACACTTACCTTGTGAAGGAAACCTGTACTACAAGGGGCCCTCCCTCCAAAAAATAATCCCCCCCCATACATGTCTTTTAAACAACAAACTTAGTGGTACAAAAGATATAGCTTTATTTATGTTGGGGGCTTGAACCTGCTGCTCTGGTATGCACGTGGGGATTCCAGGGGATGCCTTTTCTGGCTGCCTCCCCGGCTTTGAGGTTGGGTAGAGGAACAAGAGGTACCGAGGCTCACCGTCTCCTTTTGTGTGGTATTTTTCTTACCTTTCTCCATCTCTCCTTTCCCAGGGTCTCGGGCTGGGGGACGGAGCCACGCTTGGGAACCCTCTCCCAGGCCACACAAGAGTTTGGCTGACTTCGCTTAGCTTCCCTTATAATTCTCTTCCCCATCCCCTCAAACTGTGACTCTTTGGAGAGATGAAGGGTAAGAGGGAAGATTCAGTCCTTCTCATTAGATTTTCTTTATGCCCTGAGCGCTCTCAACACTTACACATTTTTTTATTTTTTTTTGAGTTGGAGTCTCACTCTGTTGCCCAGACTGGAGTGCAGTGGCACGCTCCCGGCCACTGCAGCCTTGACTTGCTGGGCTCCGGCGATCCTTCCACCTCAGCCTTCCAGTAGTTGGAACTACAGGCATGTGCCACCATTCCCGGCTAATTTTTTTGATTTATTGTAGAGATGAGGTCTCGCCAAGTTCCCCGGGCGGGTCTCGAACTCGCGGGCTCAGGCAATCCACCCACCTTGGCCTCCCAAAGCACGGGATTACAGGCTGAGCCACCGAGCCCAGCAACACTTACACTTTTAAAAGCCCTTTTTTTTTTTTGCTATGATAATTTGAGAAAAAGAGGTTGCATGTCTAATTGATGTAATGGGGCAAAGGAAAGTAGAGTGCAGAGAGACATTGATCTTTTCATCCAATCACATGAACACACTTGGCAATACACAATATATGCCAACTGTGGTATCCCAACATGATATGTATATGCATTTAATACACAAGATTCTATTTACACATATAGGTATGACTCACCCATGTGGTTTAGGGCCATGGATTATAGCTTTTTTGGGGGAAAAGAAATCCATGGGTGCATACTTCTATCCAATTCTAAAATATTTGAGTCATAAGCATTTTAAATTTATCTTCCTATTTTAGGGTTTCTAAGATGGAAAAAAACATGGAGAACCAGAAGATGATAGATGATGGGGTGGGAGGGTGGGGGGGTGGGAGAGACAGAATAGATTACTTTAGATGGATGAATCGGTAGGCAGGTAGATAGATGACAGATAGATAGACAGATAGATATAGAATAAATGGATAAGTGTAGATAGAATAAATGGATAGATGGATAGATAGAATAGATGAATGGATGGATGGATAGATAGATGGCTAGAAGATAAAAAAGATAGATAGATAGATAGATAGATAGATAGATAGATAGATAGATAGATAGATAAATAGAATAGATGAATGATAGAACAGATGAATAGATGGATGGATGGATGGATGGATGGATGGATGGATGGATGGATGAATGGATGGACAGACGGGTGATAGATGATAGATAGATGACAGATAGATAGATAGATAGGAGTCATCATCCATTTCAGAAAGAAAAGAGAGCAAGAATTTCTGATTCATGCACTCTAGCAACCAACTTATTGTAACCCCAGCCATGTCATTTAACTTCATTAACAATCTCATTTTCATTATTAATAAGGATTAAAAGTGTGCTCAAATACATAGCAAATATAAGATCACAGATTTCATATAATAAAGTTGATTGGGCTGGAGATTGAAAATATTGGCTTATTCATGAATAAGACATTTTAGAGCACTAAGGAGACAATAAAGAATTCCTAATCCTGCACCAGATGCCATGATTCAGGGTGTTTTTCTTGGTATGAAATTATCTTCAAGCTAAAAACTCAGATACATTTGGAAAAAAATCAGATCATATAGGACCTTTCCATACAAAATGTATGTAAAGGAAATTGAAGAAGCGCATCAGTCTTAGATTAGATTGGTTACATCTTTAACTTATTGCTATTAGTCTAAGGCAAGAACTTAATTTTTATTTCTACCTAAACACGCAAAGGTAGTATTTCTCCCATAGGTAGAGAGATGGGACAGGCAGTTTTTTATCACCTGTGTCAAGAGAACATCTGTTTAGGAAAAAGATACCTCCATTCTTCCCACTAGACTGAATCTTGAGAGGACAATGCTTCTCTTCCAGTAGTTGGGCAGGTGCTTGTTTTTGTCCCTGGATATATAAACATGTTTTCACTATAAACCCTAAGTGATAAGGAAGGGAAAACAGTGTCTAGGATTACCCTGGAGACACAATAAGCATAATCCCCAGGGAGTGGCCTGAGGTATAGGGTTACCAAATTTAGCAAGTAAAAATACAGGAAAACCAGTTAAATTTAAAATTCAGATACATAATATAAGTTCCAAATATTGCATGGGACAACCCTACCGAGGTGGAACCATGGGAAGATGGGAAATGGCCATTGGGTGGGTGCCCAAGGGGAATATAGGTTTACCAACCACAGGAGTAAACCAACAACCAATGAAGACACTTGACTACTGGACATTCCAGCCTCGGAGAGTAGCTTAGAATTCTACTGTCTACCAATAGTAGAACAGGTCCTTAGAAGGCCCTAAAAATGCAAGCGGCAAACTGAAATGGTGGTCCTAACACAAGCCTACCCTGGGATTAGCCTGAGCAGCTTGATGCAACATCTTCAAGTGAGACCAAAGTGGGGCGGAAGAAGGAACAAGGGGCCTGTGTACTCAGTGAGTGTCTGTCATGCCAATCTGTCCCTTGTCTCTAAGTTATCTTAGGACACAAATCTGTGCTCAGGAAGCTCATCTGCTTCTGTATTTGTCTTTTTTGGTTTCCTTGCTTCCCCCTCATTTCTCAGTCAAGTTTCTTTTTGAAAAGTCTAGCTTTTGCCTCTGGATATTTAACATCTAGATCTTTAGTCTTGATCACCCTCATCAGGGCATCTTCTTCGACCCAACCAGAGAGTTCACTCTCTTTTTATTTATTTATTTATTTTTGAGTTGGCGTCTTACTCTGTCGCCCAGGCTGGAGGGCAGTGGCACTCTGACAGCCACCGCAGCCTCAACTTGCTGGGCTCAGGCGATCCTTCCACCTCAGCCTTCCAAGTAGCTGGAACCACAGGTATGCGTCATCAGGACCAGCTAATTTACCTCGATGTATTTATTTTTTGAGTTTACAGAGATGAGGTCTCGCCAAGTTGCTCAGGCAATCCTCTCACCTCAGCCTCCAAAGTGCTGGGATTATAGGCGTGAGCCACCGGCTACTCTCTTTTTAAAATCAGCTTTATCACCCTGAACAGTGGCTCACGCCTACAATCCCTGCACTCCGGGAGGCAAGAGGATTGCCTGAGTCAAGGGGTTTGAGACCCGCCTAGACAACTTGGCAAGACCTCGTCTCTACAATAAATAAAAAAATTAGCCGGGCATGGTGGCACGCGCATCTGTGGTTCCAGCTACTTGGAAGGCTGAGGTGGAAAGATCACCTGAACACAGCAGGTCGAGGCTGCCATGAGAGTGCCACTGTACTCCAACCTAGGTGACAAAGTGAGACTCTGACTCAAAAAAATAAGATAAAATAAAATCTGCTGTAATGAGGTATAATGTATACACAGTGAAATCCACCAATTTTATGAGTATATTCTATGAGTTTGACAAATGTGTATAGTTGTATAACTACCACCACAATCAGGATTATAGAGTATTTTTTGTCACATCAAAAAATTATCTTGAGCTCCTTTACAGACATTCTCCTTTCATACCTGGCCCCTGGCAACCACTGATCTGCTTTCTACAATGTTGCCTTTTCCAGAACTTCATATAAATGGAATTACATTGTATGTAGTCTTTGGTGTCCACCTTCTTTCATTTAGCATAATGCTTTTGAGATTCGTCTATGTTGTTTTGTGGATCAGTTGTTCATTTACTTTCTACTGCTGACTAGTATTCTGTCATATTAATGTATCACAACTTGTTTCTCCATTCAAGAATTAATAGACATTTGGGTTGTTTCCCGTTTAAATCTATTATACAGAAGGCTTCTATAACATTCAAGTAAAAGTTATTTTTGTGAATATAAGCTTTCTTTTCTCTTGACTAAATATCTGTTAATATGACTGAGTTTGCTGGATCATATCATAATTATACATTTAACTTATTAAAAGCTACCTAACTGAGCCTACGCACAGTGGCTCATGCCTATAATCCCAGTACTTTGGGAGGCTGAGGTGGGAGGATTGCTTGATCCCAGGAGATCAAGAGTAGCCTGGACAACATAGCAAGGCCTCATCTTTACAAGAAAAATAAAAATAAATCAGCAGGGTGTGGTGGTACCCACATGTTGTCCCACTTGGCAGGCTGAGATGGGAGGATTGCCTGAGCCCAGGAGGTCAAGCCTGCAGTGAGCCTGATCATGCCACTGCACTCCAGGCTGGACAACAAAGTGAGACCCTGACTTGAAAACAAAAACAAAGGCGGGGCTCGGTGGCTCAGCCTGTAATCTCGCGCTTTGGGAGGCTGAGGTGAGTGGATTGCCTGAGCCCGCGGGTTCGAGACCCACCTGGGCAACTTGGTGAGACCTCATCTCTACAATAAATCAAAAATAAGCCGGGCATGGTAGTGCCTATAGTTCCAGCTACTTGGAAGGCTGAGGCGGAAGGATTGCTGGAGCCCAGCAGGTCGGCACAGGCTGCGGTGGCCAGGAGCGGCCACTGCACTCCAGTCTGGGCGACAGAGTGAGACTCCAACTCAAAAAAAAAAGAAAGAAAGAAAACAAAAATAAAACTGCCAAACGTGTCCCAAACTGGCTCTACCAGTTGGCATTTACACTAGAAACATCTAAGAGTTTCCACTACTCCACATTCTTACAAAGAGTGAGTGGTAGTATTTCACTGTGGGTTTAATTTACATTTATTTCATGATTAATGATGTTGAGAATCTTCTTATATGCTTGTTGGTCATTTGTGTATCTTCTTGGATAAAGTTACCTATTCAAATCTTTTGCTTTTTTTGTTGGAGTCTCACTCTGTCCCCTAGACTGGAGTGGCATGCTCCCAGTCACCGCAGCCTCGACCTGCTGGGCTCTGGTGATCCTTCCGCCACAGCCTCCCAAGTAGCTGCAACTACAGGCGCGCGCTACCACGCCTGGCTAATTTTTTGATTTATTGTAGAGATGAGGTCTTGCCAAGTTGCCCAGGCGGGTCTGGAACCCACGGGCTCAGGCAATTCACTCACCTTGGCCTCCCAAAGTGCGGGATTACAGGCTGAGCCACCAAGTCCAGCCCTGCATCTTTTTAAAAATCATGTCATTTGTCTTATTAGTTCATTATATATTATGGATACAGTCTTTTATCATATATCTTTTGCATATATTTTCTCCCATATCACAGCTCGCCTTTTCACCTTCTTAATGGTAGCTTTTAAAGAGAAAAAGTTTTAATTTTTATAAAGTTCAATTTATTTCTTTGATGGTTCATGCTTTTTTGTGTTCTATCAAAGAAGAACTTTGCTTAATACAAGGCACAAAGATCTTCTCCCAGAATTTCTTCCAGAAGTTTTGCAGTTTCAGCTTTAATATTTAGGTCTATGATCTATTTCAAATTAATATTTGTGTATAACGGGAGGTAAAGATCTAGATTTTTTTGGCAGTTGAATACCCAGTTGATCTAGCATCCTTATTTAAAAACCATCCTTTCCCACATTCATATTCTTTTGCTCATTCATTGAAAATCAATTGACCAGCCGGGCTCGGTGGCTCAGCCTGTAATCCCACGCCTTTGGGAGGCTGAGGTGAGTGGATTGCCTTAGCCCACGGGTTCGAGACCTGCCTGGGCAACTTGGCGAGACCTCATCTCTACAATAAATCAAAAATCAGCCGGGCGTGGTAGCGCACGCCTGTAGTTCCAGCTACTCGGAAGGCTGAGGCGGAAGGATCACCGGAGCCCAGCGGGTCGAGGCTGCGGTGGCCGGGAGCGGCCACTGCACTCCAGTCTGGGCGACAGAGTGAGACTCCA
>CAUYQG010080007.1:0-19186 GCA_963574415.1 Tarsius wallacei
ACCTCAATTTCTCAACCAACTCATCTTTGACAAAGCCTCCAACAACAACTACTAGGGAGAGGAGAACCTAAATAGGTGCTGCGAAAACTGGCTGACTACAAAGCAGAAGATTAAAACAAGACCCCTACCTATCACCATACACAAAGTCAACTCTAAATGGATCAAAGAGCTAAATGCAAAACCTCAAACTATAAGAACCTTAGAAAATGCAGGAGACACCCCTGTGGAAATTGGAACAGGCAACCAATTCCTGATCAAAACCCCAAGTGCCCATGCCATAAGAGATCAAACTGACAAGCTTCTGCAAAGTCAAAGAAACCATCAAGAGAACAGAGAGACAGCCCACAGACTGCGAAAAAATATTTGCCAACTGTATGTCTGACAAAGGCCTAACATTAGGATCTAAAAGGAACTCAAACATGCCAAAAAGAAAAAAACAACCCCATTACAAAGTGGGCAAAATATATGAATAGACACTTCTCAAAAGAAGACGTTCGAGCAGCCAACAGATACATGAATAAATGCTCAGCCTTACTGTCATCAAAGAAATGCAAAATAAAACTACACTGAGATACCACCTAACTCCAGTCAGGATGGCTATCATCAATAATGCAAAAACAACAGATGCTGGAGAGGATGTGGCGAAGAGGGAACACTAGTTTACACTCTGGTGTAAACTAGTACAGCCTCTGTGAAAAACACTGTGGCAATTCCTAAAGTATTTAGAAATCGACTTTCCATAAGACCCCACAATCCCCCTACTGGGAATATACCTGGAATAACTCAAATCACTCTATAAAAAAGATACCTGCACACATATGTTTATCGCAGCATTGTTCATAGTAGCAAGAACATGGAACCAACCATGCTGCCCATCAAAAGAGGACTGGATTTAAAAAATGGAATATTATGCAACCATAAAGAAGAACAAAATCATGAATTTCACATCCACTGGATGGTCTTAGAGTTTATAATATTGAGTGATCTTTCACAGAAACAAAGAACTGAGTATCACATGCTCTCACTCATAAGCGGACCTTGAACAATTATTGTAATACTATAAGAAAAGAATTAGCAGTAGTGGGAAACTCCTTGTTGGGGGGTAGAGAAGTGGGATTGGCAGTAGTGGGAGTCTGCCTGGAGAAGAGGAGGGGCATACCTCATCAACAAGGGTATCTGCACAATGAATGTTTGTATACCTAACCCTGAATTGTACCCCACATCTTTAAAATAAAAAAATAAAAATAAAAATGCTCGTTCTCCCTAAGCAAAATCTTTCCTCAACTCCAGCACCCCCCACCACTTCCCAGAATACATGGGGCACCACATGCCC
This sequence comes from Tarsius wallacei, assembly GCA_963574415.1. Classification (NCBI taxonomy): domain Eukaryota; kingdom Metazoa; phylum Chordata; class Mammalia; order Primates; family Tarsiidae; genus Tarsius; species Tarsius wallacei. The sequence continues at coordinate 1,334 of CAUYQG010080007.1, forward strand.
CCCCACAGAAACTCCCCTTTCATCTCCTAAGCCCTCCTCACCAACAGCAAGGCTTTATCCCCTCACCTACCCCCAGTACAGGCCCATTCCTGTGATAGACTGGGTTTTCCAGAGAGACAGAACCAGTAGGTGTAGATCTGTGTCTCTATCTGTCTATTTTATCTGTCTGTCTGTCTGTCTGTCTGTCTATCTATCTATCTATCTTCACCTCACATCATCTATTTAGCTATTATCTCTCTATAACTGTCTATTGTCTATCATCTTTGTCAATAATCTATTATCTATCTACTCTCTACCTACCATCTGTCTATCATTTTTCTATCTATATCTATCATCTTTGTCAATAATCTAGCTATCATCTGTCAATCTGTTTATGTGTTATCTACTTAATAACTGTCTAGCTATCATCTATCTAACTACCATCTATCAGTCTTCTATCCATCTATCCATCCACCCATCTATGAGGTTTATTATATGGAATTGGCTCACATCATTCTGGATCTGGAAGTCCAGCATCTCATTGTGGCCAGTGGACTGTGCCCAGGAGAGCTGATGGTGTCACCCACTCCCAGGGCAGTTGGAGGGGATTCCTCTTGCTCAGAAAGACTGCGTTCTGCCCTTTGCAGGCCTTTAACCAACTGGAGAGCCCCCCCACCCTCACTCTTGTGACAGCAACCTGCCGTACCCATTGTCCACTCTCCTAAGTCCAGTACCATCTAGAGCCCTCTAAGTGGACCTGTGACTGAGCCGTCACACTCCCAGGTGGAAGGCGACTGGGCTCTGGTGCTGTCCCTGCATGGTGGGCCAGAGATGGGGCATGTGTGGGTGGGCTGCTTTCTTTTCCTCTGCCCCTGGTGCTTAGGTGACTTTTGGGAGTGGAGGTGGGAGCAGAGTGCTAAGGAGGGCAGGCCCCACCAGAGGCACTGGTCCCTGTGCGTGGGACCAGGAATGGGTGCCTCGGACCCATGTGGGCCTGTCCCCAGGCCTTGGGCTCCCTTGGGGTCTCCCCTCAGCCCCATGCGCGCTCTTGTGAGCCGGGCAGAGCCTTCCTTTGCTGTGGAGAGGCTGTGGGGAGGAGGCTGAAGGGTCACTTCTCCAGCCAGGACTTGGTCTGCTTTGGAGGGAGACACTGGGTTTCGTCCTGCCTATGTTGTGTGGCTTTGAGTATGCCCATCATCTCTGTGTCTCAGTTTCCCCATCAGGTAAACAGGGATGATAAGGCTCCGCATGTTGCTGTGGGCGACCTGAACATTTTGTGTGAGGATCTGTGCCCTGTACATGAAGCTTGGTGCGGATTATGTCTGGGTGTTGCTGCCACAGGACAATACCACTCTGTCATGAGGTGTTTGCTGCACAGACCTGCTGTGACTACTTCATTCTCATTTTGTAAACAGTGTTACATTTGTTTAGATAATTAGTTACTAAATAACTCCTGAGAAGGTTTTATTTACAATGCCCCCCAGCAGGTTTTTACATATGGACTGCTAAGAAAAAGGTAGATCAAGATGTTAACCCTAAAAGGAACTCTTTTAAATGATTAGGGAGGAAACACACATAGTATAAATGTGTATTGATACGGTGAATATTGTACAAATATTGTTACTATGTTTGCAGGCTTTTAGCTTATTTTTTGACAGTGGGGAAAATCTTTAGAGTTTTTTCTTCTCCTCCTTCAGGCCACTGGTGCTAAGTAGTAAATCATTGAAATGAATCCTTCTTTTTTATTACTCATATTCCTATTAGAACCTTGCACATGAAGACATGTAATATATCTGAAAGAATAGTGAGTTCTGTTTCTTATAAGGAAGAAAAATCTTACTGTCATATACTTCTGATTTTCAAAAATGTTAAAGTAATATTGAGTCAAACATTATTTTTAATCATGTGACTTTTTCAAAGTTATATATGCAATACAAATTCATTAGAGAGAACCTTGACATAAAATAATTAAAATTACCCACACACCTCAGTACCAGGAGCTACCTGCTGTTTGTTTGATATCTTACTTGCCAGTCCAGCACTTTTCCATATATATTTTACAGAGCACTTACCTAACATAAGATGCCTTGAACAGCAGTCAAGTAGAAAATCTGTTTATCGTACCCCTTTTGGAGATCCATAATGCATATTGGCAATATTCAATATTAAAGGCTCTGAGAATGTCTGCCAAAAAAAAAAAAAAAATCCCCTTGCATTGTTTAATCAGTGTTTCTTAAACTTATTTGGCCACTAAACCGTGTGTGTGTGTGTGTGTGTGTGTGTGTGTGTGTTGCTTATTAGCCTCCTCAAACTTGGGCAAAGTTAATTCTGTTTTCCTTGTCTTCTTCTAAGATGCTTGCTTTTTTGAGAGTCTGCTCTGGTTATAGAACATTTTCCTTTAATTTCTCAGACCTGATCTCTTGGTAGGCCTCAGAAAGACAACAGAGATCCAGAAAGAGAGAACAGTTGCCCTGGGCAGACTGGACTTCGAGTGCGTGGTTACTGGGGGCCGCGTAACAGGATTGTGCAGACCTCCCCTCCACACGTCAGGTTTACTCATGCTCAGAAAGATCCCCGAGTCGCTGCCAGCTGTGGGTTATATGCCTGGGAGAGCGGATGGGGTGGCAGTTGCTTACAGGAGGGTGACGGTTGCTTTTAGGAGAGAGTGTTAAGGTTGGGCTGGGACCTAGATATGGAATTGTGGATTTGGTTATCGTGCAGTACACCGTGTCCTTGGGTCTGGCTTTCCAAGATGACTTTTGTCTGCAGTAAAATATTACCACATGCTGTTGTGGTCAACAAGAAAACTTGCTTCACGACTGCTGTAGAAACATGAAATCTGAATGGTGCAAAGCATCATCGTGCCCCAGGAAAGACTCACTGGAAACAAGTGAGGAAGTGGCTCTAGCAGTGTTGTGGGGTTTTCTTGATGCTTCTAGCAACTGTCACTAGAGTCTGTTTTTAGAACAATGTTAGGAATTCCTGTCTTGCTTCCAGCTTTTCCTCTTGATTTCCAAAATCCTGGAGCTTAGTGGTCCAAGTTTGAATATCTTTTTTTTTTTTTTAAAAAGGAAGTATCAATCTGGTTTGGCCTACTTCTTGAATATATGTATTTCTATGAAAGTTTTCTTCTATAACCATTGGTGTTTCAGGAAATGTAGAAATCATATGACCAAAAATGCATATATTTATAAGGGAATTGTTTGAGAAATTCGCAGAAAAATGAAAAGCCCTTCTTAACCCATGTGGAAGCCTTTGAGAAGAGTCAGGATGTCTGCAGCTTAGTTTTTACTTAAGTGTTCACCTGGCCACATTTTTATCTCTTTTTCGAGTCCAAAATCCATTGAGATAGTGAAACTCCCAAAGAGGGGCCACCCTAGCAAGGAGAGCATACAGCAGCACTGACAGGTGTGTAATATGTGGAATGCTAAGTGGCAAACATTTTACCAAGATAGAAAAGAACACTAAAAACATATCTTTCAGAACTCACTGACAGTTGGTCATCTTGCATTGGACAATCTGTGGCAGAGGCTGCTGGCCATTCCCCAGTGTCCAGCCGTCCACTCTCCATCTTTCTTTTTTTAGAGACAGGGTTGCCCAGGCTGGAGTGCAGTAGTGTGATCATAGCTCACTGCAACCTCAAACCCTTGGGCTCAAGTAATCTTTCTGCCTCAGCCTCCTGAGTAGCTGGGACTACGGGCAGGTGTCACCACACCTGGCTAATTTTAAAAATTTTTTTTTGTAGAGTTGAGGTCTCACTATGTTGCCCAGGCTGGTCTCAAACTCTTGGCCTCAAGTGATCCTCCTGGCTTGGCCTTTCAAGGTGCTGGAATTACAGGTATAAGCCACTGTGCCCAGCCTAGTCTTCATTTCTTTATAAGCAATTTAAGCTTCTTCTGAATTAAATACTACTTTTTAAAAGCTTTCCTCATGGCTGGTTATGGCTATATGACTATATTCTGGCCAAAAGGACTTACGTGTAAAATTTCCAGAAATGGGAGAACATCATCCTTCTGCACCCCATTCCTTCTCTGGATGCTTGGAATTGGGTGAGATGGCTGGACTTGGGCAGCCATCGTGGATCATGAGGTAGAAGCAGGTGCTGCAGAGACTGGAGCAGCAAGAGAGGTGGAGCTTGGGCCCTTATCCCCGTGGAGCCCCAGCCCCATCCTGGATGATTCTCTGCGGGTCTTGTCTACAGTAGGGGAGAGGTATTGCCTGTCTTGTCAGAGCCACTGTTGTTCTGGGTTTTCTGTAATGTGTGACTGACCTTAAATCCTTCTATGGTATTATGGCATCCTTGTCTTAGGGCTAAACTGACTGTTTGACCAGGCTGTTGTTGCTGCACAGACCAAGGTAAATCCAAGTGCAGCTGAGAAGGATCCACTCACTTGCACCTATGCTGTGTCAAGCCAGTTGTCTGGACGGTTTTTGGAAGAGACTCTGTCTCTTCCTCACTGTGCCTTTATTGATTGGACCCCTTTTTATGGTAGTGTATCAGGACACAGCATGGTTTCTTGACACATTCGGCAAATGTATTGACCACCTCCTGTATGTCAGGCATTGTGCTGGGCTCTTGGAGTCATCTAGCATGAGCAAAACAGTCTCCATCTCTGTCCTGACACGGCTCATGGTTTGGTGTAGATGATGGATGTTGATCAAAGAGCCACGTGGTTATGTAGCAACTCTACAAGCTTCCAGAACATATGCATCAAGATACTCTCATCTAGATTTGGGGTGGGGAGGGCCATCCTGAAAAAGTGACTCTTGATTGAGACCTGGAGTGTAACCTGAATTTAACTAGAGGATGGAGCATGTAGGGTGTCCTAGGCAGAGGGAGCTATCTGGGCAGAAGCTCTGGGAGGGGAGGGCACTGTGGCACTCCTAGGGCACTGTGGTGCTCCTGGGAGTGGAAGGTGCCTTGCAGCGGGTGCACCATGGCTGGAGGTGGGACAGTGGGATAGACCAAGCTTGTTTGTTGAGAATGCCACTTTTGTACCAGATTAAGCACTATCTTTTATCACAAAATTATTTTAGAGAAACCAATCACTTAATTTCAAATCTATTACAAAACAGATGAAGCAGTCAGAACTTTTGTGTCTTTGGGAATGACGATCAAGCTCGGGGCTCTGTGTGGTTCTCGTCTGCAGTGATTTACATGTTGTGTGTCAGCAGCATTCAGACCTTTGCACTGTTGGCAGAGGGCACAGTGACCATGGTGTCACAGATACCACACCTGCCACAGCTTCCCTGCTGTGACAGATTTAATAAGCACATGTTCCCTGTGTAGAGTCCAGTCGGCAGAAAGGGGTTCAGCAGAGCAGCACGGATGCAAGTGAGTTTGTGAGTTTATGGTTTGAGATTATTGCTGAAACCTTTGAAGTTAATGTCTCTGAAAGTAAAAACAGCAGAGGCAGGAAAATGTTTATTTTCCAAACAGGTTTTAGTTACGGACTGGTGAGTTCTTAGAAAAGATGATTTAATAATTGATTCATCTTTGTTTAGAATAAATATAGTATATTGGGCCTTTCTTATAAGCATAGTAACATAGTACTGAAACATCCAAGGGTACAATATTATTTGAGAACAGAGGTCTATTCTTAGGGAAAAAATGAACAAAGCCAGGATTGTAGAGACCCACAGTTGAGGCAGTGAGTGCGGGGAACCACGTTGCCCTAAGCATCTGCGCCTCTGTCAGGCTGGCCTCAGCCTTCCCTCTGCCCATGCTGGCCACCAGAGAGCTGATGTTTCTCCTCTTTTCTTGACTTCAAGTGGGAAAAACTGCAGCATTTCGCTTCTCCCATCTTCCTGCTATGATTTCTGGGTGCAGAGAAGGTTTGCCACCTTTGTGGGAATGAGTTAGACAGGGGCCTTCAGACCTCCTATGTCTTCTTCTTTTTTTTTTGTCAGGAAACCACAGTTTATTTATTTTTTTAATACATATTTTTTATTTTAAAATTGTGGGGTACAGCTAAGGGTTAGGTATACAAATATGCATTGTGCAGAAACCCTTGTTGATGAGGTGTGCCCACCTGTCCCCAGACAGATATCGACTACCATTAATCCCACCTCCCTTCCCTTCCCTGCCCCCCCATAGTTTCCTGCCACTGTCCATCCTTTTCTTATAGTATTATGATAGTTGTTCAAGGTCCACTTATGAGTGAGAACATGTGATACTCAGAGCTTTGTTTCTGTGAGAGATCACTCAGTATTATAAATGCTAATTCCATCCAGATTGCTGCGAAATTCATGATTTTGTTCTTTTTTATGGCTGCATAATATTCCATTGTGTATATGTACCACATTTTTTAAATCCAGTCCTCTTTTGATGGACAGCATGGTTGGTTCCATGATCTTGTTATTGTGAACAATGCTGCGATAAACATATGTGTACAGGTGTCTTTTTTTTTTTTTTTGATTGGAGTCTCATTCTGTCACCCAGTCGCCCAGACTGGAGTGCAGTGGCTGCTCCCGGCCACCGCAGCCTCGACCTGCTGGGCTCCGGCGATCCTTCCGCCTCAGCCTTCCGAGTAGCCAGAATTACAGGTGCGCGCTACCAAGCCCGGCTAATTTTTTGATTTTTATTGTAGAGATGAGGCCTCGCCAAGTTCCCCAGGCGGGTCTCAAACCCGCGGGCTCAGGCGGTCCCCTCAAAAGGTATCTTTTTTATAGAGTGATTTGAGTTCTTCAGGGTATATTCCCAGTAGGGGGATTGCAGGGTCATATGGAAGGTCAATTTTTAGAGCTTTTAGGAATCGCCACACTGCTTTCCACAGAGGTTGCACTAGTTTACACTCCCACCAACAGTGTAGAAGTGTTTCCTTTTCGCCACATCCTCTCCAGCATCTGTTATTTTTTGAGTTATTGATAATGGCCATTCTGACTGGAGTTAGGTGGTATCTCAGTGTGGTTTTAATTTGCATTTCCTTGATGACTAGTGAGGTTGAACATTTCTTCGTGTATCTGTTGGCCGCTCATATGTCTTCTTGTGAGAAGTGTCTGTTCACATCTTTTGCCCACTTTGTAATGGGGTTGTTTGTTTTTTTCTTTTTAACACGTTTGTGTTCCTTGTAGATCCTAGATGTTAGGCCTTTGTCAGACAGAAGATTCAGACAAGACCCCTATCTATCCCCACACACAAAAATTAACTCCAAATGGATCAGAGACCTGAATGTGAAACCTCAAGCCATAAGAACCTTAGAAAATGCAGGACACACCCTCTTGTGTCTTCAAGAGTTGAGGACCACAGTGGCCCAGGGAATCCCCCTTTCCTCAGGAGCGACTGTGACATTTGTCTTCCTTTTTCTTCCATCCTTCCCCCTTTTCTTTCTTTTCCTGAGTCACTTGTTAGGGGGAGGGGTGAAAAGTTTTGGGTTTGGATCAGGACTGCCTTTGTGATAAGTGGACGTTTGGAAGTTCCGTATTAGGGATACCCAGGGTAACAGGAAGCTTGTGGGCCCCTAGAGCAATGCAAGTTCCAGCATTATAGGGACAAGGCAAAGCAGGAAGCCTCTTGGAGCTCCTTTTTCTCTTGGCCTGCAGGACTTGACTGTGTGTGTTCCCCGCCACTCCTCTCTTAGAGTCCAGGGGCGATTTGCAGTGGGGCCCAGGACAGCCTTTAGTGGCAGCCTCAGTCTGAGTGGTTGTTGGTTACTCACGTACATGGTCTTCTTAGGTTTGCTTGTCCAGGGCTCTTGTAGTCAGGACTTGCTGTTTTATGTTATCTGACAAATTGCCCTCATCAGCTAAGTGTTTACATGAAGCCCCTCTGCAGTGCGGCGGCCCTAATCACAGCCACCGGTTGGATATTACTTCCCTTAATCTACTGCCACTGAAAGATCCTTCTAGAGCATTTATTGTCTGTACTGTTCATTTTTCCACCTAATCATGAACCACTTTGCATTGCTAGTTTCTAGTTTTATTCATATCAACCTTGTCTCTCGACTGCTTAAAGTTTCTGAAAGGCAGAGTTGGATCTTTTGCTACTTTTGAACCTCTCTTGGCTCATAGTAGGCAATCGACAAACACTTGACTTTGGAAATCCCAAATGAAGATAGTTTCCCTCTTGTAGAAGATTCTAGTAATATCACTCTGCTTTGTTCTTTTCTAGAATCCAGGACTTAGCCTAAATGGGTAGTTAATTCCTTATAGTACGCTAGAATTTCTACATGCACAATTTTCTCTGGTCTTAAAATTGTTGGAGACAGAGAGAGAGAGAGAGAGAGAGACAGACAGACAGAGACAGACGGAGAGATGGGGAGCAACAGAGAGACAGAGAGATAATTGAAGTTTAACATGGAAAGCCCATGGGTAAAGTCCTGTTCTCTCTGCAGGCCAAACACAGTGCTGAGCGAACAACTGCCGTTAATGCTGAACAAGAAGTGTAGCTTGAATGATTTAGCATTGAGTCTAGCTTGAGTGTGTCCTGCCGACCTCTCTTTAGCCTCTTTTTAAATTGAGTTCACACTGTTCTCAACTTCTTACCACGAGGTGGAAGGGGATATTAGAAAGAGCTTGGGTGGAAGCTGATTTCAGGAATTTGGAGAGAAGCAGCCAGGTGGAGACTATGAGCAACCCACCTTTACATGATCAGCAAAGCTTTGTGATGGTGGAAATTGAGAACAACACATTTCCATCAATAGGGCTAAGTAAAATTTGGGTGTCTACCTAACAGAAAGCTTTGTGCTACTAAAAAGAATGAGGCATGCACCACATGGAAAGATCTAGAAGGTGTTAAAGCAAGTTGGAGAAAAATTTGTAAAGTGTGGCTCTGATTATTTAACAGAACACAACAAGAGGTACCTGTGTACGTGCACACAGAGTTGATCTGCAGAAAGAAGCCTGGCAGGATGGGCGCTGTGGGCAAGCTCTGGGAAGGGAGCACAGGTGGGCTTGTGAAGGCTGTCTGACTTACTTTGGATGTTTTTGTATTGCTTGAAGCTTTAAAACATTACCTAGTTAGTTAATTGATTATTTTTGTTACGTTAAGAACACTTTACGTGTGATCTACATTTTTCTTTTTTTTTTCCTTAGAGATGGGGTCTTGCTATGTTGCCCAGGCTGATCTTGAACTCCTGGCCTCAAGTGATCCTTCTGCCTTGACCTCCCAAAGCACTGGGATTACAGATGTGAGCTACTGTGCCTGGCCTACATGCTTATATTTTTAAGTGCACAATGCAGTGTCATTAACTATAGGCACAAAGCTGCACAGTAGATCTCTAGCACTTATTCTTCTTGCATAACTGAAACTTAACCCTAATGAAGATGAGGATGTACTTATGTATTATTTGGTTATTTAAAATGCGTAGCTAATGGTCGTCGACGTCCTCCATGATCCCAGCTCTGTGGTGTCTCATGAGAACTGCTAGGACAACTGGACAGTGTGTAGTTTTGAAATGTTTGACTTTCATTGTTTTTTTCTTGGCAAAGGGTGGCTGAGGCTAAACTCGAGCTGTTGCTAGACAATGAGAAGCTGTGACACGAGGCAGAATACTGTCGTTTCTGCTTATTCCCCTCTGCTAAGCTCATTTAGAAGTCATCAGATATGGGTTGAAGAAAAAGCGCAGCATTTAATCTGTTTAACAACATCATTTATGTAATTGACTTTATGTGCAGTATCTTCTGGCAGGTCTGCCTTGGCCAGAGACGTTCGGAGTCTGAGAGGCATAATGACCATGTGAGAAGGAATAATGGCACCATGTAGCAAAACGCGTTTGCACGTTTCACCCACTGGGTCCTTCTGAGAGCAGAGGTGGGTGAGGTGGCAGCATCAGTGCTGCTCAACACAGGGCAAGTCCTGAAGGAAACTGGTGACTAAAATTGAGTTGTCGAGCTAGTAAGTGCTAGGGGCAGAATTGGATGGAGCCAGGCTCTGCGGTTCAAAGGTAGTTGCTTCTCTCTCTCTTTCTGTCTTCCTCCCTCCCTCCCCCTCTCTCTTTTCTTTTCTTTCTTGTATTTTTTTTGAGTCAGAGTCTGTTACCCAGGAGGAAGTGTAGTGGCATGATCATGGCTATTGCAGCCTTGACCTGCTGGGCTGAGGTGATGATCCTTCCACCTCAGCCTCCCAAGTAACTGGGACTACAGGCATGTACCACCATGCCTAGCTAATTTTTTTATTTTTATTTTTTGTCTTGCTATATTATCCAGGCTGGTCGAATGTAGTTTTTTCTATACAGCCCTGTCGTGAGCACTGTGGCAGCTACCCTGGAGTGGAATGTATTGGGTCATATTTGTACATTGATCAGTTTTATTCCAGTAAAGCCGCAGATTACTGGAAGGCGTCATGAAAGAACTTTAGGCTTGAAGGCAGAAGATGAAGATCAAGTAAAATAACAAAGATAAAGCAACTTTCCTGAAAAAGTCTTACAAACACGAGGTTGTGTTTTCCTAGCCCAGATGTGACCACACATTCCGTCTCTTCTTCAGCGTGCCTGTGCCCCCTTTCCTGGGAAACTGAGGTAGCACAGGAGAAGAGGGGAGACAAGCAAGGCTGGGCCAGGAGCCTCATGAACGAAGTACGTGTGGGTTGCTGTACTCCCTGCCGTGGAGGAGGCGTGTTTCCAGGCGGAGTGGGTAGGAGGGAGCCCAGGCCACAGCGGGGTGTGGCTAGCTGCACACCACAGGGAACTAGCTCGACTTTGGGCTGGGAGGAGATTTCATGGTGGCTGTGGATTCTGGCCAGGGCCTACCGCGTGGTCTTTCCTGGGACAGCAGGCTCGGGATGTGGCTCTTCCTTCTTTCCACCTGGCCTTGCTGAGTGGGAACTGAAGCTAGAATGCTTCCCAATGGATGCAGCACTCTATCCTGGATGTGGCGCCCCCTCCTCTCTTGTGCAGACAGATTTTGAGTGTGCTCTTAGAGCCGCACCTGTCCCCATGGGCCACGCGCTAGAGCTGGGGTGGCGTATGTGTGTCCTGGGCTCAGGTCACGTGCCTTCACTGCACTGTGGACTATGGGGCACATGCGACTTCTCCGTGGGTCTCCTGAGGCCCGTGGTTGGCTCCCTTGGAGGTGAGGCCTTGGACTTCCACACCAGCCCTCACGTGTTTGCGCCTTTGAAACATCAGGCTTCTTACAAACAGACCAGATGCTCACCTCCTTGTTCTGTTAGGCTCTCGGAACCCACAGCCCTGGGAACCAGTGTCTTCATTTATTAAAGGGGCAGAGCACGGGCACAGGGGCTCAGGGCTAAGTCATCCCCCTGCCCTCTCATGCAACATGAGCTGTATGCCACGGCCAAGCCTGGATTTCCTGGCTCTCAGGTCCATGGGGGAGGAAGCAAGGAACACAGAAGTAATGGCTCCATCAAGGTGACGAGTGACCACAGCAGGTGCTCAGGTCTGTGTGTGACGGGTCCTGATACATGTGTGCACATGGCCCTGCCTTCACGGGCTTGAGAGGGTTCTCAGCCTCGACACTGTTGGCATTCTGGGCCACATCATTCTGTTATGGGGCTGTCCTGTGCATTGTGGGGAGTTCAGAAATATCCCTGACTTCTGCCTGTGGGGTGGCTGTGGCACCCCTCCCAAAATATCTCCAGACCTTGCCAGTTATCCCTTGGCTGGGAAAATTGCCCCTGGTTGAGAGCCACTGCCTGAGAGGAATGTGGGACCACCCCTTCATTCTTGGCCAGGTCACAGCTGGGTGTGCAGGGCAGGACACTCTTGATTAATGGGGTCATTCAGCCTTGGCTCAGTGTATCCCTGAGAGCATAGGTCCTGACAGTGACCTGGGTAGAGGCACATCTGTTTGTGTTGGTCAGAACCTGTGTTTCCTGCACTGTCTTCATCGCAGTGATAATGCTGTGTTCTTCCCTTCTGGGTCATTTCCAGCCTCCCTTTGGTGGAGGTTGTGTGGCTGAGTTCTGGCTAAGGAGACATGGGCCAGGGTCACGTGGCTACTCTCTGCCCTGCCCCTATAAACCTCTCACCTGGTCCCTCACTCTGTCTCTCCTGGTTTGTCCTGGCAGGTGGTGGAGCCATGGGAAGAAGTCACCTGAGACCCTGTGTGGCCAGGGGAATCCCAGCCCCCTGAACTTCCCCCTTCACTGAACTATATATAGCAAGAGAGAAATGGGTTCTCTCCGTGTGATGCCAGTGAGACGTGGGGTGCTTGGCATGGCTGTTAGCCCTGCTGATTAGGACATGCTCTCCCACTTCTTTTTCTCTGTGGATATCTAAACATGTCATAAAAATACATCTTAGTCTGTTTCTCTCTGGCCACTTGGTAGTATACATGGCAGAGCCTTGGGTACTTCCTGGAAGGGGGCACCTTCCTCACTACATGTGGGTTTTCTCTTTAGAATCTTTCTTTGAAGAATGAGTGTTCAAATCTGCCTCTGGCAGCCGTGGTGATTGGCAGGGCCACAGTCGTGGAGTAAGGAGTCAGGTTCCAGCCCAAGTGGAAGTGATTTCTGACTTTTGAGTTCCTAGCGACCCTCTACCCCACATGGCTCATATGGTGACACTCCAGGCAGGGGAAGGAGAACAGTCAGCCCTTTATTTAGTTTTGTGAGACCACGGGTTAGAGAACTCTGGGAAAATGCAGTCACAGACTCGTTGACCTTTGAACGACTTCTTGGTAGTCGAACCTCTAAGTCGTAAACCTAAACACAGACGGTGCACCTGGATAGCCCGCATGTTGGTCGCATTGGGCACCAATGTCTTACCCTCCATGGTTGTCATTCTGTCTTGGCTCATGAAATGCATATTCTGTTTATCTTAATCATTGTTTGTTTCCTGGATTATTTGGCTGTGTTGTGATTTCCAGCATGTAGACAGTTTCATAGTTAGCCCAGCAATCACTATACTGTATATCTCTCACTACCAAAGGTGGATAAGCACAAGGCAGTGCTTACATTGGCCCTCTGTCAGGAGGCCTTGTGGTCAAGGACATGGGGTCTGGAGCCCTGCTGCCTGGGCTCAAGTCCCAGTTAGCATCTTACCTGCTGGGTGACTGTGAGGTGTGTCACTTAACCTTAGTGTACCTTGGTTTTGGGAACAAGAAGAGTAGCCACTTCACCGTGCAGTTGGGAGAGTCAGAGGGGGTGGTTTGTACATGGACCTCCAGTAAGTGCCCACACCGTGTGGGTGCTTGGTGGACATTATCCATCAATATTACTACGTGGCAAGCATCTGGTTTCATGTGTTTTAATTACACGTAATCAAAAGGAGCTAGTTCTCGTTATTTAATTCACTCAGTCTTTGAACTTCCTTTGTGATTTTTAAAGGACTTAATTAACTAGAGTTACTGTAACTTCTTTTGAGAAAAGTTTTTATTTTTACACATATGTGGATAGGAAACACCTGAGAGAGTGTATGCCAAGAGTCTAGTAGCATCATCTCTGGGAGGTTTGATCGGGGATGGTCTTCATTCATTTTTATTTTTCTCATTTACATTTTCCAAGTCTCTAAACGTATTATGTAAAGAATTTTAATGGAATAAGGAACTCAACTAATGGTTCTGGCTTTTTTTCAGAGAATACTGTTTGTATTGTGTTTACATGTGATTTGTGTGAAATTTTACATTGGTTGAGTATTTTATGCCTCAACCTTTTGTGAATTTTTTCTTCCATATTTTCTTCATTCAAAATGAAAGTGTCAGCAGGGTGAGTGACACATCTGTCACACACACGCCTTCTGGATGTGGCTTCTGTTCCACTTCATTTCTCTTGGAAGAGCATTGTTCCTTTGCTCCTTCCTTTGCCTGTGGTGTCTGGCGGATCTGCTCATCGCGGGGCCCCTGCCAGCCACCCTGCCTTAGCACAGGACACCAGGGGACACTTCCTGTGTCTACCTTGAGAGATGCCCTGACATCTGGTGTGCCCAGAGGTGAGCAGTGTACCTTGCCAGACCGGTGAGTAGGTGGTTCCCCAGACCTCTCGCCATTGGTCTTATCTTACTCTTAGCCGTGAAGGATCAGACCAGGCCAAAAGGAATCTCCCAGAGAGAAGGGGAGGAGTTTGAATGTGTGCCCCTAACAGTATCTCTGGTTCTGTCAGGAGCTGGTGACTCAGGTGGAATCATGAGGACCCGCCACTGCATGCCCGGTTGTGCCACCATTTCACAGATCTAATCCTTGCATTTACCATGGCCCTGTGAGGCAGGGAATGTAATGACAGCAGTGATGATTACTATTACAATAATAGCCAACAGATAACATTTGTGGAGACCCACTATATGCCAGCCACTGAGCTCAGCTCTTCACCTGATCATCAGTGTCAACCTTGCCACACCCCCAAGAGACAAAGGGTCATTGCAGTCCCCATTGTATAGATGAGAACACTGAGGCTCTGAGAGGGAGCCTGACACAGCTGAAGTGCGGCTCCAAACCTGTCTGACTCTGCAGGTAGGGTTGTCACTGTGATGCTCACAGCCGAATCATCTGGAATCAACTCTTCCATTAGGAGTTTCATCTTGAATGTCGGACTTTTCTCTGGTGACATAGGCCTGCATCTCCTGTTCTTTGTTGTGTGCAGCTTTAGGCAGTTGGCCTGGACCGATGGTGCTGCCCTTCCTGGCATCAGAACCACCCAGGGAGCTCTGAACGACACTGCCGATGGCCCATCTGACTTGATTAGATGTAATTAGTGATGGTTAGTTCTGATTTAGCTAGTGTGGGGTGTGCCTGGTGTGGGTGTTTCTGCAGGATCTTCAGGGCCTCAGATGTGTAGTGTAGTTAGATCAACTCTAAAATGCCCTCTAGTTCCAACATTCTATTTTAAAATGTATACAGTTGGTCTCTTATCAAGGGGTTTATAAATGACACAACAGCTTGTAAGTGAGTTTACGGTCATGAAGACACTGACTGCTTTTGTCTTGGAAAACAGAAAAGGTATTGAAGAGTGATTGAAGCTCTGCCACTGGCTTATGAGATAATTCTCCAGAAAAAGCCACACAAGAGTTTTCTGTGAGATGCCGAGGGTGGGAGAGAGATGCACAGAGTTTAATAGAGCCGGAAGAGGGGAGTTGCTTGTTTTTGAATAACTGAAAGTGTTTTCTCTCAGAAGTTTATCCTAGGGGAATGTGTTTGGGTTGCAAACTATTTCTACAGTAAACACAGTAACTTCCAGCCCACGTCACCTTTTAAATCTTACCTTTTAGAGGGAGGAAATTACGTTTGGATGAATGTCACATTATTAGGTTTGTTTCTGGATTAATTTCCAGTCCTTGCAAAAGGAAATTATTCTTCCTTGGGAATCAAATTCCCCCAAACAAGATTTATGTTTAAATGTAATATAATGGAAAAACATAAGATTAATTTAATGTTCTTTTTATTTACTTAGTTTCAAATTATTGACCATAAGGAATTAGGTTAAATTATTTTACAGTTCATACTTGACTATCAGAAGGAAAGTTAAAACGTGTGGCATAAAATCTGATGCCAAAGCTTTCCACACAGATCCTTTCTGTTCAAGCCTTGGTTGTCACTCAGCCCAGAAGCGGGTCAGAGTAAATCCAGAGCCCAAGGTCGTGTCCCTCCTCTCCCCTCTCTTTCTTTCTCCCTCCCCACCATACACATGAAAAGCTTTGGCTGTATAATCCTCTTTTGTGTCAGAAGAATCTCAATAAGGTTCTGAATGGCTGTGTTCTTCCCAACAGGAAGCCACCGTCAGTGTCCACGAGGAGCTGCAGGTTGGTTTTGGATTTCAGAGCCTGTGGTCTAGAACAGTTCTACATCAGGCTAGTAAAGGATCTCACACTGTATCACATATAAGCAGACATAAACAGATAAGAGATGCTTTAAAAACAATCAGTATTTGTAATCATTACCAGCCCTTGACCCCTTTCCCTAGAAAAGGAAATAAAATTGAGTTTGTACCTTTAAAAATTCGATGAGGCTTTAAAAAATATATTGGGTGTTCATTTTTTAAGTACAGAAAAGCATATGAAAGAAAAAAAAAGACCACAGATAACTCTGTAAGCATTAGAAATTTAAATATCCAAAAAGGGCAAAAAAGCTAGCTCCTAGATAGTTATGTGTGTATGTGCGGGGTGTGTGTGTGTGTGTGTGTGTGTGTGTGTGTGTGTGTGTGTGTATGTGTAAGTTACAGTCTCACTTTGTCACCCACAAGACTGGAGTGTGGTGGCATGATCATAGCTATGGTAGCCTCAGCCTGCTGAGTTCAGGTGATCCTTCCATCTTAGCCTCCTAGTAGCTGGGACTACAGGCCACCATGTCTGGCTAATTTTTTGATTTATTGTAGAGAAGAAGTCTCGCCAAGTTGCCTAGGCTAGGCTGGTCTCGAACCTGTGGGCTCAGGCAATCCACTCATCTCAGCCCCCCAAAGTGCTGGGATTACAGGCTAAGCCATCGACCCCAGCCAATTATAAGTTTTTAAATAACAAAAACAATTTTTAAGACAAAAGCTTGATGAATTAATAAACACAAGATTCCACGAATGTATGAGCAAACCCCAAAAGGTAGGAAATGTACTTCCCTATGTGTAGTAAAATGCATTTAGAGAATGCCATCTCCATCTGTGTTTATAAATGTTGGTTTCTGGGGGGCTGGTTATAACTAGAGGAAGGATCTTGGTCCCTTGCATGGCTCCCTGAGGGCAGGCTGCATTCTGGAAGGCCCATCAAGCCCCAGGGCCCATCAGGCAGGGGAGAAGACGCACCACCACCCCTTCATCAGAGTACTGGAGGAAGTGGCTCTCCACAGCTTCCGTCATGACTGTAGGATGAAGATAATCAGAAAGAAATTAAATCAGTGAAGTTGGAAGAGGGAGAACAGACAGGGAAGGCAGCTTTAATAAATGCTACTATTAACTTGATCCTCCTTATAAATAGAATTTTAATCTGATGCAGCATATAAAAGTATGTAATCTTTTCGGCATCATTATTAAAACCAAATACTGCTTTTTTGAGCTGATGCCAAAGGGTAGGTTAGAATAAGGCGTAGAAGGAGGTGGTCTTAAGAGATGTAGCCTGAAATGGTAATTTTCTATCTTCATAGCAGTCTGGTTACTTAGTGGGAACAGTCAGAACTTCCTATAGTTTAAATCCCAAACATCCCATGAGGAGCAGCATGGAATGGGCAGTGCAAGCTGGCCTAGGCACCAGGCCACACAGGTTCAAACCCCAGCATGTTAGCCAGGACCCTGGGCAGGGGATTTAGCCTCTTGTCTCATCTGTAAAGCAATGATAATAATAATATCTACCTAAAGTAGTTACTGAAGGACTAGAGCTTAGAGCAGGAACTAGCACATAATAAGTGGTCAATAAATATTTGTTATTACATACTAGCCTCATTTTTAAAATAAAAACATTAAGTTCTCTATTAAAAGTAGATATCAGCCAGGCACGATGGCTTATGCCTATAATTCCAGCACTTTGGGAGGTGGAGGTTGAGAGGATTACCTGAGCACAGGGGAGACCTGCATGGCCAACTTGGCAAGACTTCTTCTCTACAATAAATCAAAAAATTAGCCAGACATGGTGGCCTGTAGTCCCAGCTACTAGGAGGCTAAGATGGAAGGATCACCTGAGCTCAGCAGGCTGAGGCTACCATAGCTATGATCATGCCACTACTCTCCAGTCTTCTGGGTGACCAAGTGAGACTGTAACTTACACACACACACACACACACACACACACACACACACACACACCCCGCACATACACACATAGCTATCTAGGAGCTAGCTTTTTTGCCCTTTTTGGATATTTAATTTTCTAATGATTACAGAGTTATCTGTGGTCTTTTTTTTTCTTTCATATGCTTTTCTGTACTTAAAAAATGAACACCCAATATATTTTTTAACGCCCCATCAAATTTTTAAAGGTACAAACTCAATTTTATTTCCTTTTCTAGGGAAAGGGGTCAAGGGCTGGTAATGATTACAAATACTGATTGTTTTTAAAGCATCTC
>CAUYQG010080008.1:0-12172 GCA_963574415.1 Tarsius wallacei
GTTTTTTAAGGCCTCAAGCCATACTATTCGCCAAGGAGATGAACTAACCGCCCCTGAACATCTACAGGCCAGACCTCGGACCATGTTATGGACTGAATTGTCGCCCCCCCCCCCGCCCCACCTTCATATGTTGAAACCTTAACCTCCAGCGTGACTGCATTTGGAAACAGGGCCTCTTAGAAAGTGATTAAGATGAAATGAGAGTGGGGCCCTAACCTGGTAGGACCGGTGTCCTTAAAAGAGCACAAGCACAGAGAAATGAGCAGGTGAGGATGCAGTGAGAAGGCGGCCATCTGCAAGCCAAGAGGAGAGCCCTCACCATACACCAGCCCAGTCAGCACCTTGATCTTGGACCTCCAGCCTCCAGAACTGTGAGATACTCTCTGTTGCTCAAGTCACTTGGTCTGTGGTATTTATGGCAGGCCTGAGAGATTAATAATCATCTCATTTACGCTTCACAAAACCCTGTCGAGGAGGTCTTTGGGCAGGAACAACGATACTGACAAAAACAGCAACCACATACTGAGTGCCTGTCCCATGTCAAGCAGGTTACAGGCCTGTGTCAAGGCACATGCCCTCATGGTCCCCATGTCATAAATGAGGACATGCAGGGGTAGAGAGACAGGCTGCTGTCCTCAGGCGCACTCCGTAAGTGACAGTGCCCAGGTCAGAGCACACCTCCATCTTGCTTTCTGCTGCCACCATCCTTTCCACTTCTCATATACACAATGAACTCTATTGGACGCACTGAAGCTTTCATTCCCCCAGAATAACTTCCCCCACTCCCAAGGAGAGCTCACATCTTTTTTTCTCTTAACAGCTTGCCTTTTGTTTACACACAAACAGCACACATCTTCCATCAACACAAAACACCAGGAAGTCTGTCGAGTATTTCAAAAACTCAAATTTGGTTAAGAAGGAGATAATGAAATGGTTGCAATGACAGCCTCACTGGCCTTTCCCATCTAACACTCCTGAGGACAGTGATCTCAGGACCACTGCATGCCACTGTCCCAAGAAGTTCCAGGGAGTCCAGAAGGAGTCTCTTCCCTAAACTGTCCAGACAGATAAAACTGGGTTTTGGTCTACTGACCACATCCCCTGAAAATGGCCAGCTGGATTTTCAGCAAATCTGAAAAACATGTTTGCAAATGTCTATGCTAAGATCCAGGCCCCAAGGAGTACAGGTAATTCTGCCTGAGGGCTTGAGAGGAAAAGGACACTGTGAGAGTCTTCATAGTCCCTGGCTCAGGGCCTGGCAAATTCTTGCACTAGAGCTGGACAGGCGACATTCCTGGCTCTGCAGCCATAGGGTCTCAACTCCGCAGCTGTAGAAAGCAGCCACTGAGAGCAGTACATGCATGAGGGGGCACGGCCAGGCTCCAACAGAACTTTATTCCAGGCAGGCAGAAGGCCTCGGGGGCTGCAGTGGAACACCCCTGCTTCATAGCCTGTAGAGGAAGGGCCACAAGAGGCCGCACAAAGGAAGATGCATTCTACTTCTCAGGATCACAGCAGAGGACTAAAACAAGTTCCAGCACAAACCCCAAGCAAGCGTCAGGGCAGGCACTGGGCAATGGCTTTCTCTGCATCTGCCATGCACCGTTCTCACTGCCTGGACAGAGAGTGGTAGCAACTATGGCTTAGTGGTGGTGGAAGTGCTTCCGGGCCAAGGCAGGCCACCACCACCTAAGGGGATGGCAACTGCTGTCACTTGCAGAGAAACGGCTAACTGGGTGGAGCACAACTTACCCCATTCACAGGAAGCAAACCCAGGCAGCCTACCACAACTGCTCCCAATCCGAGCTGCCAGGGACCTGGGACCAAGTTCTTCTCTTAGGAGAAAGACAAGGATGAGAGTTGGCCAAGATGTATTTTCCTTTGGGGTCCAAGCTGCCAAGGGGGCTCTTTTTCAAAACAGTGACCCCCCAAAAGCTATTAGGGACAAACACTGTTTCAGGAAAACTCTCTCAAACAGGGTTCTTCCTCTGCCCTCACACACAACAAGCATCAACAGAGAAGGAGGCTTCTGTGACCAGATGTGGGGTTTTCCCCAAACCCTAGGCAGCAGACACCAGCTGGGCATCCTCCAGTTCTAGTAGGACATTTACCCACCTGGAAACAGTATCAGATCCCATAGGGTGAGGGCTCAGTACCCCCATCCTCCCACAGATACACAGTTACCAGCGTCAAGTCCGGGCCTCTGGAACTTCTGACCGACTGGTTTCAAGTTGGGGTTCCCCCAACCCCCTCTAGGTTCAATTAACTTGCTAGGGTGGCTCATAGAACTCAGGGAAACACTTAACGTTTGCCAGTTTATTACAAAGAACATGACAAAGGATACAGATGAAGAGTTGAATAGGGCGAGGAGTTGGGGAGGGCACCCCCTCCAGGAACCTCCACACACTCAGCTCTCCAGGAACACCAGGCCCTGACTCTTGGGCCTTTCATGGAGACTCCATGGCCAGGCCTGATCGACAACCTGTGGACATGACTGGACAGAAAGAGTCTGACCTGATGTTAGCACACAGGTGGAAGCCAGCAGGGCCTGCCCATCCAGACCCTTCTCGGCCTGTCTGTGCAGGAATCCTTTCTCCAGGGGACGGGGCAGGAGCCTCTGAAATGAGAGTCTTATGACCCAATCAGATTGGAGCCCTGTGGTAGACAGGGGGAAGGAAAGGAGGAGGCCAGGGGGAGATTCTGCTGCCTGAGGCTGCGCCTGAGGCCTCGAGCCCCAAGTGACAACAAGAGACAGAAAGGAGGCTGGGGACTCATGAGCAGGAAGTCATGGACATCTGTGTCGTAACTCCACAAAAACCAAGATGTTCATCACAGTGTTATTTTATAACAGACAAAAAGTGAACACAGCCAAGTGTCTGTCAACTGGGGACTGATGAAATTAATCATGATGGGTCCTTACCATGGTATTTTGCAGTTACTAAGGATAATACTGTGGAAAACACTTATTTGCTGATACGGAAACAAGGTTGTATTACCAGGTTAGGAAACCAGGCTGGAAGATGCGAAGACACCACTACAAGAAGAAAAGGGCTGCACCACACCTAGATTGTCATGTGCAGAGAAGAGGCCGGGAGATATATGCCCAGGGGCATGCTTTTGGGAGAAGTGTGATTATAGGTGACTTTTTTCCTTCTAGTCAACCTGTATTTTATAATTTCTCTACAATGAATATGCATTAGTAGTAAAATAAAAAACAAAAATACTTTCAAACAAAGTAAAACAGACAACAGGCGCTGAAAGTCATTGTGATGGTGCATAACCACACTGTGTAACCCCAGGGTCATCTGCCCTAAGGAAATAAGAGAAGAAAATGAAGGTCACAACACTGAGGCAGGAGCAGGTAAGCCAAGGTCGAGGAGCGATCTACCAACACCACAGTGTCACCACAAGTGAGTGCCACAGAGCACCCTGGCAGCAGTGTGGAGGACACAGAACCAGCAGAGCCATCCTGCCACAATCACTATCCAAACACGGCTGCAGCCGTGACTGAGGAAATGCCCAACTGGGACCCCAGAGGCAGGAGGAGGTTTCCCACGCTGGAAACTGTCCAGTGCATAAAACTCCCGTGACCATTCTCAAATGGAAGAGCGCAAGAAAAGAGAACACAATGGTCATTACACCCACAGTGACAGGCACTGGCAGGCACATGACTGCATTCCAGTTTGCTGAATCTCACAAGTCCAGGCAGGTGCGACTTCCAGGCCCATTTAGAGATATGGAAACTGAGGCCTGGAGAAGGGAAGCAATCAGCCAAGGGCCCACTAGGAAGGCGCAGAGATGGGCTTTGAACCCTAACTGACCCAGACCCTGAGCACTTAAATGCTGAGAGACACCAGGCACCCAAACTTCCAACTCTGATAATCTCTAATGCCAATGAAGGTTCTGGAAAAGCATCCTAAAGAGACACATCCATGAGATTCCATTTTTTAAATGTACAGCAGCCTCTGACAAGCATTTGAAAAGGTCATGCTGCTGTAATTAACAATGAGACAACAGTTCTTTAGAGAAAAAGACAACTATTGAACCCAAGCCTCAATGGCAGCATTCTCTTCTGCAAGCACTATTCAGCCCCAGAACGCACAAACGCCGGGCCTCAATGAGACCGCAGCACTTGCCTGAAGAAGGCAGAAAGGCTCCCTCACAAATTCATGAGGCTTGCAAGGGAGCAGTCAAGATTCCGCGTGCCTGCTCTCTCTGACAAAGACACGGCGGGTGCGAGGCTGATCCAGCTCCAAGCCCCAAGACTTACAAGCCACGGGGGATGTGCAGCTGGATGTGATGCAGGAACACGTCACAAAAGTGAGGGAGGAGACCTGCACCAGCTGAGCAGCAGCAAAGGTGCAACTTGACCCTGACCTCGCAACATCCACCACAGCACAGAGTCTTTCAATACCTCCAGGAGCAACCCAGACCCAATCACATTGGCCCAGTTCCAGCCGTCACCACTGAGCCAAACCCAAAAGGGAAAGGCCAGCAGCAAATCCTTTCTGACTTTGTGACAGCCTCCTGGAGGAGTCTTCGGTGTTCCCCACGGGATCATTTGAAACAACTCAAGCTGGAAGTCGACCTCTCGGTTAAAAAAATATATAAACAAAAGATCCTTTTCAGAATAAGCTTTATTTTCAAGGCTACGCAGTTCTAAAAGCCCACATATTTACTTTTTTGTCCCTCCAGGTTTACCTCCAAGTTAGGATTTCAAAAAACACAACAAACAAATCCTACACCTGTGAGGTTTGGGCGCTGACCCCAAAGGGTTCATTTTGGCAATGAAACCAGGACTCTCCTTCAAAGAAGCTTCTGGAACAATACTGTATGTCCTAGATTGAGACTCACTGTGTTTCAGTCTTGACTCAGAAACCCAAGCTTTCAGAGCATGGTCCCAATATCACCACAAAATAAAATCACTCTCATTCTTGTAACTGTACAATTCAAGGCCCCAGAGTCACTTTATTTAGCAAAAGATTTCAAGACAAAGTGAAATTTCTCCTACTGCCTGGTCTGTCCCGCCACCTGTCCCACATGCCTCTTCTGTGGAAATTGGCAATACTTCACCTGGACCTATTTCATCCCTTTAGCTAAGAGTTTAGAGTTTAAACAGGAAGGTCAGTGTCCCTACTATGGGTTACCCACTCCTGAAGGTCTTAGGGACGACTTCAGTTGCACTGAGTAGCCAAGCAGACCCTGCTGGGAAGGGGATGGAATTGGAATGCAGGCCCTGGACTGGCCTAGATGCTGTCAGACTCAACAAGCAACGCTGTGTATCCCCATAAACACTGTCCAAGCATGAGCCTGTGTTAAGCTGAAAAGCCAACCCTCCTGCTCAGAATCCTGGATAAAAATGATGCTTACACATCTTTATGGTTCTAAGCAAAAGGATGGTTATTAAAAATAAACCAAAAAATATCCATAAACAGGTTTCTTGTGGAAGGAGGGATTCTAACACACTGAAACGATATTGCCATGTTCTTTTATCTATGGGGAATGCAATCTTATAACAGCCCCTGACACACGCCCTCCTGAAACCACTTCAGAAGACAGAAGGCATGCTAATTCAGACACCACAAGGAAAGTGTATCTGACAACAGTGACAAGGCTGGGAAACCACGTACATCCTGGTGAACATTTTTCCACCCACCAAGAGCCTGGGCTTTCTGGGAAGAGCAGCGGTTTTTCTGGTCAAAAACATTCTTGAAGTCATCAGGAATGGAGGGTCGGAGACTCGGCATCTGGGAAGATGAGGTCCTGTTTCCACATCTGGGACTCAAGAGCCAAAAAGCCTGAAAAGTCAGAAGGCAGACATATCCGTGAACGTGAGGAGTTATTACTCTGAAAATACTGTTATTTATGTGATTATGCTTTAGATTATTTTATATCATTTTCTGTTTTGGGGGGAGTTCTGAATCAGAGTCTCACTCTGTCCCCCAGGCTGGAGTGCTGTGGCATGTTCACGGCCACCATAGCTTTGACCTGCTAGGCTCAGGTGATCTTTCTACATCAGCCTCCCGAGTAGCTGGGGACTACAGGCGCACACCACCACACCTGGCTAATTTTTGATTTATTGTAGAGACAAGGTCTCACCAAGTTGCCCAGGTTGGTCTTGGACTCCTGGGCTCAGGCAAGCCTCTCGCCTCAGTCTCCCAAAGTGCTAGGACTACAGGCATGAGCCACTGTGCCCAGCCTCATTTTCTGGTTTTAAAAGAACTCCTATGATGCACAACCCGTGACTATATTTAATACTGGACTATAGGCTTAATAAAAGTGAGGCTTTTCGCCAGGCGCAGTGGTTCATGCCTGCAATCCCAGCAGTTTCAGAGGCTGAAGTGGGATGACTGCTTGAGGCCAGGAGTTCAAGACCAGCCTGGGCATCACAGCAAGACTCAGTCTCTAAAAAAATTTATTGGCCAGGTGTGATGGATCATGCACTTTGGGAGGCTGAGACAAGAAGATTGCTTGAGCCCAGGAGTTCAACACCAGTCTAGACAATGTAGCAAGACCTCATCTCCACAAAAAATAAACAAACAAACAAATTAGCCAGGCATGGTGGTGCACACCTATAGTCCCAGCTACTTGGGGGCTGAGGCAGAAGGATCACCTGAGCCCAGGAGGTTGAGGCTGTGATGAGCTGTGATCACGCCACTGCACTCCAGCCTGGGTGACTAAATGAGACTCCAAGTCTAAATACATATATATATTTTTAATTAGTTGGGTACAATAGCTAACACCTGTAGTCCCAACTGCTCAGGAGGCTGAGGCGGGAGAATCATTTGAGTCCAGGAGTTCAAGGCTGCAGTGAGCTATGACTGAACCACTGTACTGCAGCCTGGGTGACAAAGTGAGACCTAGTCTCCAAAAAATTAAAAATAAAAATTTTTTAAAGTGACTCTTTTAAGAAAATATATACTTCATAAGAGCCTATACATTTTAACCCATTTTATCTATTACACTACAAGTTAGTGGTGACTTTCATAAATTAAAGAAAGACCTTTGAATAAACAAATGATTAGTTAATTCTGTTCATTGAAGAAAATGTGGATCAGCACAGACCTGGAAACAACATAAATGTCCATCAAGTTTGAGAATGGGTATATGAGTTATGACACAGTCCTACAGGGGAAAACTATAGAGTTATCAAAAATACAGAGAGAGGAACTTTCTGTATGATCTTTGTGACATTTCCACAAATCTAAACTCATTCCAAAATATAAAGGTTATCTGAAAAAAAAGTTAACAGAGGGTGCAGAAGGAGCTGGATCTCCATATATAAGACAACGAAGTTGGAAACCCTACCTCACACCATATACAAAAATTAATTCAAAATGGACCATACACCGGACTACCAGAATTCAAACTATAAAACTCATAGAAGGAGACCTCACATGGTGGTGCACACCTGTAGTACAAGTTACTCGGGAGACTACGGTGGGAGGATCGCTTGAGCCCAGGAGGTCAAGGCTGCAGTGAGCAATGATCATGCCACTACACTCCAGCCTGGGTGGCAGAGCAAGATCCCATCTCTGAAAAGAAAAAAACTCTGAGAAGAAAACTTGGGCATAAATTGTTGTGACCTTGGGTTAGGCAGTGATTGCCTAACTGTAACTCCAAAAGCACAAACAACAAAAAGAAAAAACAGATAAACTGACTTTCATCAAAATGAAAAACATTTGTGCTTCAGACAACACCATCAAGAAAGTGAAAACCCAACCCCTGGAATCGGAGAAAATACTTGCAAGGCACACATGTGGGCGCAGTGGCTCATGTCTGTCATCCCAGAACTTTGGGAGGTGGAGGCGAGAGGATGGCCTGAGCCCATGGGTTCGAGATCAGTCTGGGCAACAAGGCAAGACCTCGTCTCTACAATAAATCAAAAAATTAGCTGCACGTGGAGGCACATGCCTGTGGTTCCAGCTACTCAGAAGGCTGAGGCTGAGGCATATTGCTGAGAGGACTGAAAAACAGCAGTTGCAAAAAACCTGCACTGAACATTCACGTGAACAGTATTCATAACAGCCAAGAAATGGAAACAGCCCAATTAGTCTCAGCCAAGGGATGGATAGCAAACCAGGTATACCCACACAATGGAACATTATCCAGCCATAGCAAGGAGGGAGGCTCTGACACGGGCCACAGCGTGGAGGAGCCTTGAATATATGACACCATGTGAAGGAAGCTAGACACGGAAGGCCACAGTGTGTGTGACTCCAGTGACAGAAACGTCCAGAACAGACAAATCCACAGGGACAGGAGGCAGATTTGTGGCTGCCAGGGGTTGGGGGAGGGGAATGGGTTTTCTTTCTAGGGTGATGAAAACATTCTGGAATTAGATCGAGGTGCGTGGTTGCATAGTCCTGTGAAAACACTACACAAAACTGAATTGTGAAGATGGACTTCCCCTTTTTACTTGTGAATCCTTCTCCATGGCTTGACGCCCTCTTGTTCTCCTAACTGCTCCTCTCTCCTCTCAATATCCTACTATGAGAATTTCAACATGAAGAATTCAAAGAATGGCTCAGGGAATACCTGCCCCCCACCATGTGACATCTGCAGTTACCACTTTCCTTGCCACGTATCTGTCTGCCTACCCACCTAACATACAGCTCATGTCTTTAAAGCAGCTCACAGGAGTTAGAACCCCCGATCCCAGAATGCTCAGGGATGTTTCTCCCCATATTTCAGGTTTCTCATGACTTCTTACATTTCCAAAGCTCAAACAACACAAAAGTGAGTGCGGGGGATAGAAGTCATGCCCGGGCCCCACAACTCCTCAGCAAGTGCAGCCTGGTCACCTCTGTGCCCCATCTGGAGTGGATGTTCCTCACTGGACGGTGTTCCCCCATCCCTCGGGCACTCGTTCAGGCTTTATCCCACATTCACTGCATGAGTCATACAGCTCAAGCCAAACTGCATACACGCGTCATCCGGCCTTCATCACTTTCAAATCACCTCCCCAGGTAGACAGACCCTTTGGCACACTGTCAGCGATGGCATCATGACAGCTGGTCACACAGGCGTCCTTCTGATCCTTCCCCTGCTCTTGGACATTTAGGTGATTTCCAGTTTTTCAACATCCTGGGAAAGTCCTTTCTTAAAAGCATCTTCCCTCACCCACAGCCCCCCTAAATCAGCTGGCCTAAGTGCTTGGCTCAGCACACTTTCTCTTTAAAGGGCACCAAGGAAACACTTCCGGCTTTACAAACCAGGCAGGCTCTGTCACACACTCAACACTACTGCTGAGACACAAGAACAGCCACACATGGACATGGCTTCCTGACAACAAAGACTCATTAACAAACACAGGCAGTGGGTTGAGCTGGTCTATGGGTTGCGGTTCAATGACCTCTGGCCTAAGTAGCTATGGCAGAATCAAAAACCTCCACCCCAGGCCGGGCGCAGTGGCTCACACCTGCCGTCCCAGCACTTTGGGAGGTGGAGGCAAGAGGACTGCCTGAGCCCAGGGGTCCCAGACGAGCCTGGGCAACTTGGTAAGACTGCATCTCTACAATAAATTTTTAAAAGTTGGCCGGGCATGGTGGCTATACCTGTAGTTCTACACACCTGTAGAACTACACACCTGTAGTTCCAGCTACTTTGAAGGCTGAGGTGGAAGGATCACCTGAACCCAGCAGGTCAAGGCTGCGGTGGCCATGGGCATGCAACTGCACTCCAGTCTGGGACAGAGTAAGACTCTGACTCAAAACCACACATACTTCTTCCTGGTCCCAGGACCTTTGCACATACTACTTCCTATGCTGCAACATTTTTCTCATCCTTTAAGCCTTGATTTAAGTGGCATAGTCTCAGAGAGCCTTTGCTCTACCACCTCTGAAGTCAGGAGCCCACCTCACAACTCATTGTTTCTATTTACTTGTCTTGTGGCCCATGTCCCACCTGACGCAGTCACTGAGGGCAGGGACTGTGGCTGTCCTGGCCTAGCCTAGGGTAGGTAGTTGTGAGTGAATGGGGACCCAGAGAAATAAAAGGCTGGAGAGACCCACCTTCCGTGGACCCTGGTGACCCTTCCTCTACTTCCAAGCAAACTCCTCAATCTCCTCACACGCCCTCTCTCCCTGGCGGTTCTCACCTGCTCCCAAATCCTCTCCAGCCAGATAGGATACCTTGAGAAAGGCCTCTCTGGGAACACACCATAGTCCTCCCCACATCTCCTAAGTCCTGAAACCACCTCTCAGACATCCAGGGGTTGGCGCAGGCCACACAGCAACCCCAAGCTCAGCATCTCAATCACTTGGGACAGCCAAGTGTTTGTCCTCTTCCTTGCTGAGGGAGGTAAGCAGGGATGGGCCCAGTGAGGCCAAGAACCCCAGATCCTCCTACAGTATCTCTCTGAGTCCATTTGCTGCAAGCTTCACGGTTCATTCGCAACAGCCTCAGGATGATGGCCCCGGTGCTAGACAGGAAGACAACCTGCTTGGGTTTTCTCAGCCTAATGAGAAAATGAAAGTGGACATAAAAACAGAAAGTCTAAATGCATCTCTGCTAGCTCCCAGCAAGACTGGAGCAGGACTTGGCCACACGCTGGGCATTTAAGCCCCGTTTTCTACCCGGTATATGCCACATGTACACTAAGCACAGCAGAACTAGCCAGAGGTGACAGGCCACAGGCTCCGAGAAGGCATATCTTGGCAGCCCCTGCAGAAGAACCAGGTACAGCCAGGACTTAGAACACTGTGTTCCAATGTAACCCCCAGCCTGGGCCAGTGGGGACCCAGGGCGACAGAGTTTAACCCCTTCGGACCCCCATCTCCTCACGTGTGTGGAGAGTCCTTACTTGGAAAGCAGAGTATGACACAAGAGTGAAACCTGAAGGGACAGAGAACAGCAGTCAGAAGGCCATCCCGGAGCGTGCAGCAGACTTACACAATCATGCAGAACATCATAAAGACATTCCACAGGGCAATGAAGATTCGGAAGTATCTGAGGCTCAGTAAGAATTCCCGGATGTTGTCACCTGCAAATGCAGAAAACATCTTTACAACACGGCTAACACTTCACTCTCATTGTTGCCACATGGGCGCCCACACTGTAACCACTGCTCCCCTCTTTGATGACAGTGTGGCTTTCCCTTGGGTCTCCGCTTCCCCCACCCTCAGCACTCAGGCTGTGACTGCCACTGGCCAATCCCCTGAGTGTACCAAGCCTCTCTGCTTCTAAATGGCTCAGGTAGGGGCGTGTGACCCAAGTCAGTCCAATGAGTATCTGCCCTGGGACTACTGCCCCAACTACTGGGAAAGAGACACTGGCTGTCCGTCAGGCTTTGGGGCAGAAAACGTAAGCTCAGGGCTGTAGGGCAGGGGTCAGTAATCTATGGCCCGCAGGCAAAATCCAACTCCTGCGACCTGTTTTTGTATGGCTATGAGCAAAGAAAGGTTTTCAGATTTTTTTTTTTGGGAGTTGGAGTCTCACTCCATCACCCAGGGTGGAGTGCAGTGGCACACTCACAACCACCCCTGCGTCGATTTGCTAGGCTCAGGCGATCCTTCCACCTCCGCCTTCCAAGTAGTCAGAACTATAGGCATGCACTACCACACCCAGCTAATTTTTTATTTATTGTAGAGATGAGGTCTCGCCAATTTGCCTGGGCTGGTCTCAAACCCGTGGGCTCAGACAGTCCACTCGCCTCGGCCTCCCAAAGTCCGGGGATTACAGGCTGAGCCACCGAGCCCAGCTGGGTTTTTACTTTTTTATTTTTTTTGAGTTGGAGTCTCAGGCTGGAATGCAGTGGCACACTCACGACCACTCCAGTGTTGACCTGCTGGGCTCCAGCGATCCTTCCATCTCTGCCTTCCAAGTAGCCAGAACTACAGGCGCGTGCTACCACGCCCGGCTAATTTTTTTTTTTTTTTGATTTATTGTAGAGATGAGGTCTTGCCTGCCCAGGTGGGTCTCGAACCCGCGGGCTCAGGCAATCCACTCACCTCAGCCTCCCAAAGGCGCGGGACTACAGGCTGAGCCACCGAGCCCAGCTGGGTTTTCTTAAATAGGTGAGCTTAAAGTCATAATATTTTTTAATGGTTTCCTAGAGTTACACAACAGCCAACTCACAACTCTAGGGGGTAAAGACAGATGATTTCATTCTAGAAAATGTGAGGTACAGAATTACTGTAACATGTTGCTATTGTTAATATTATAAGTTTAA
>CAUYQG010080011.1:0-36578 GCA_963574415.1 Tarsius wallacei
TTGTACTCAAGGCAATCTATGGATTCAGTGCAATACCCTTTAAATTATCAACATCATTCTTCTTAGACCTGGAAATGACAATACAGAAGTTCACACGGAAACATAAACAACCACAAATAGTCAAAACAATCCTCAGCAAAAAACAAAATAAAACAAAACAAAAAAACAAAGCAGGAGGTATCACACTTCCAGACTTTAAACTTTATTATAAGGCTACAATAATCAAAACAGCCTGGTATTGGTACAAGAACAGGCATATAGACCAATTGAACAGGATAGAGATTCCAGAAACAAAACCTCAATTTCTCAACCAACTGATCTTTGACAAAGCCTCCACTAACAACCACTGGGGACAGGAGGATCTATTCAGTAAATGATGCTGGGAAAACTGGCTGATCACATGCAGAATAATGAAACAGGATCCCTACCTATCACCATATACAAAAATCAACTCTAAATGGATCAAAGACCTAAATGTAAAACCTCAAACTATAAGAATCTTAGAAAACATAGGAGACACCCTTACAGAAATTGGAATAGGCAACCAATTCCTGATCAAAACCCCAATAGCCCACGCATAAGAGATAGGATAGACAAGTGGGACCTCATCAAACTGAAAAGCTTCTGTAAAGCAAAAGAAACCATTAGAGAGTGGGGAGACAGCCCAAGAATGGGAAAAATTATTTGCCAATTGTATATCTGACAAAGGTCTAAGATCCAGAATCTACAAGGAATGCAAATGTGCCAGAAGGGAAAAACCAAACAGCCCCATTAAAAAGTGGGCAAAATATATGAATTGTCACTTCTCAAAAGAAGATGTCTTCGAGCAGCCAACAAATACATGGAAAAATGCTCAGGCTCACTAATCATCAAAAAAATGCAGATCAAAACCACACTGAGATACCACCTAACTCCAGTCAGGATGGCCATCATCAATAACTCAAAAAATAGCAGATGCTGGGGAGGATGCAGAGAAAAGGGAACACTTCTACATTATTGGCGGGAGTAAACTAGTACAACCTCTGTAGAAAACAGTATGGTGATTTCTAAAAGAGCTAAAATTGGACCTCCTATACGACCCAGCAATCCCTCTTCTGGGAATATACCCAGAGGAACTCAAATCATTCTACAAAAAAAGATACCTGTGCACACATGTTTATTTCAGCACTATTCACAATAGCAAGAACATGGAACCAATCATGCTGCCCATTGAAAGTGAACTGGATAAAAAAATGTGGTACATATACACAATGGAATATTATACAGCCATAAAAAGAGCAAGATTATGAGTTTTACGGCAACTTGGATGGATTTAGAGTCTAATCCTGAGTGATCTATCAAAGAAACAAAGAACTGAGTACCACATGTCCTCACTCATAAGTGGATCCTAAACATTTATCATAATACTACATACTACATGAAAGAGATTGGCAGTAGTGAATCACTCCTGGGGGGGCGGCACATAACATTAATAAGGGTACTTGATTCCAAACCAGGTGAAGTGGTTACCAATGAGAAGCCCAAACTTCACCTGTATGATGACCACGTATGGTGACTAACCCTGAATTGTACCCCACATCTTTAAAATAAAATAAAACATTTCTTGAAGTGTAGGTGTGCTGGTAAGTATAAGCAATTTGATTATATTATGCCATGAGATAGTTTTATTCATGTTCTTATGCTTGAAATTGTTGGCCTTCTTGGATCTGAAATTTATATTGTCAAGTAATTTGGCAAATTTGAGGTTCTTACTTCAAATAATTTTTGCTTCCCCCATCTCTTTTTGATACTTTTATTGACATATATTAGAGCATTTGAAGTTTTCCCACAGTTCTCTAATACTCTAGTAAATCAATTTTCTGTCTTTTACCCCGTGTGTTTTAATTTGGATGATTTTTATTGCTATATCTTCAAGTTTCCTAATTTTTTTTTCTTCTGCAATGTCTAACCTGCTGCTAATCTCTTCCATGGTAGTTTTTTTTTGTTTTTTTTTTTTTCATTTTAGTCATTGGTTTTTATCATCTCTAGAAGTACAGTTTGGGTCTTTGTATATTTTCCTTGTGTTTCCTTCACGTGCTCATGGTTTCCTCTGCCTTGCTGATCATATGACATATATTTACAATCATTGTTTTAATTCCCTTATCTACTAATTCTATCCTCTATAACATTTATGAGTCTATTGCTATTGATTGGTTTTTTCCCTCCACATGATGGGTAGTGTGTCTGGTAATTTTTTATCAAATGCCAGATATTGTGAATTTTACTCCACTAGGTTCTGGGTATTTTTGACTTCCTTCAAATATTACTGAGTTTTTGGTTATGGGATACAGTTAAATTGCTTAAAAATAGTTTGATAGACTTCCTTTTGATCTTCGTTAAGTGGGAAAGCAGCTCTTACAAAAGGGCTAATTTTACCACACTATTGAGGCAATTCGTCTGAGGCTTATTTTGCCCTACAAAGGACGCTACCCAATGCCCCATGAATTATGATGTTTTTACTCTGCTTACAACTATTCCTGGGCTTCTGTGAGCTCTGGTGGTTGCATTCCATTGAGACAGCTATTTTCCCTAGATTTGAGTAGTTTACTTACTTGTGTGCTCTGATCAGTATGTAGCTGATGACTCAAGGTGAACTTTTTACAGAATCTAGAACTTTCTCTTTGTGTGGCTCTTTCCTCTCTGCTACTCTGCCTGTGAACTCTGGGACCTTGGGTTTTCCAATCTCCCAACTCTGTTCAACTCAGAGAGACTTCCAGGTTCTGCCTGCATGTCTGCTCCCTGCACCATGACCTGAAAACTCAAGAAAATGAACTGCCCTATGGTGGAAATGAGGATTTGAGGAAGGGAGACAAAAATTTTAAAAAAAGTAAACTGGGTAACCATAAGGCTCACTTTATTTGTTTCTCCTTTCTTAGGGATTGCTGTCCTGCACCACTCAGTGTCATGTTTGAAACCCATTGTTTCATATAGTTTTGTCTGTCTGTTTTTTTTTTTCAGGCAAGGAGGTAAATCTGGTCCCTGATACTCCACCTTCCCTGAAGAAGAAGCCCACAAAAAGTGCAATTCATATTGGTGGAGGAAAAGATAAATTATTTAATAAATGGTATAGCACATGCATTAATATGGATAGAATTTGTAATTATAGAATAAAATTGAGATTTTTTATCTTAAGTCAGGGTGTCACCCAGGCTGGAGTGCAGTGGCGTGATCCCAGCTCACTGCAGCCTTGACCTCCTGGACTCAAGTGAGCCATCTCAGTCTCCTTAGTAGCTGGGACTTCAGGCATGTGCTACCACTTCTGGCTAATTTTTTGATCTTTTGTAGAGACAGGACCTCACTGTGTTTCTCAGGCTGGTTTTGAACGTCTAGGCTCAAGCAATCCTCCCATCTCAGCCTCCCAGAGTGCTGGGATTACAGGTGTAAGCCACCACACCCAGCTAAAATTGAGATAGCTTTAACAGAAAAAAATATATTAAAGACCCAATGAGTGCATGCATGGTTGATGAAGCCTAGGTCATATGCCTTCATCCTAACCACAAAAGAGGCTGGGGAATTGATGTTGCATCATACTTTGAGGAGGCAGAACACATGGTTTGAGAATATTCTCAAGTACAAAAATAAGATTCAAATGAACTGGGTAGCTAGCTACAAAGAGAACAAATGGTCCCCCAGCAAAAAAAAGAGGAGTTACCTGAAGAAAGGTAAAGTTGAATTCCTACCCCACACCTTAAATCTCCAGAAGGCTGGAGAATTAAACCAGAAACAAAAGAAAACCATAAAGGTACTAAAAGAAAATTAAGAAAAAAACTTAAAATAGCTTATTTTATTTTTTGCATGTCTGTCTTCTAAGCCAGCATCTAAGCACTTGCAGATCTAAAATAAACATGTTGAATGTAAACAGTAAAGTGATGATGACCCGTGAAATAGACATAACCCAAAATTTGAATGGCTCTGCTTTAGGCATAGGCTATACTAGTAGGATCTGGGAGGTGTTTCAAAGACTCCACAAAGCATCCTCATCTGTATCCCAAAATGTCCACACACCATTGTGCTTCTGAGTCCTGCCCCCTAGGACTCTACTTTTGCCAGAAGGTTCATCTCCTTTGCCTCCAAGATCTTTCCTGGGGATGAGGAATCTTTCTTTGCTGTAAAATATCTATCTGCAAAACCTATGATAGCCTGCTGAAATAACTTGCAACTCCATTTTGTAACAGATCTTCCATCTTAGCCTAGAGATAACCCCTTATGTAAACTTCTTGTAATCATACTGCACACCCACATTCCTGTGCCCCTCGGTGATTGGAAACTCCCTAGTTACGTGAATTCTGTAACCATTCGTACCCCTTACTACCCCTTACTAATCATATGGTTTGCCAAGAAATATCAATCAAACTGTACAGCTTATGTAATGTCTACCTTTAAAAACCCACTACTCACTCTGTTCAGGGCCGAGAGTTATTTGGAACACTAGTCCACTCTTGGTTGCCAGCGTCAATAAAGAACTCATAATCTAACCTTCCCTGTGTGTTGGCGTTGTTTCTCGCATTCCAGCTATAACAGCTGGAGGCTTTTGATTGCACTGGTGGAACAACAGACACAGGAGAGACAGTCGGACTGTGAAAGGTACAAGGACTTTGACTCACAAGCCCTGCTTGTGCCCTAGCTCTGTCACTTACTGGATGATTTGGCACATTATCTAATCTTCATGGGGCTTTGTTCCTCGAAGATAAAATTGTTCCAGTAATGCCTACTCTACAGGGCTGTTCAAGATAAAGTAATGTGTATTAGACAGATAGATGATGGATAGATATACAGATATTATTATCAAAGAAAAGAGGTTGTTTAGTTATGAATATTTTGCCTACGTATTCTATCACAGTATTTATAAAATTGATTTTAAAAAAGCAAAATATCGTGGTATAAAATTATCCTAATATATCAAGAATGAGAGGGTTTGCATTGTGAACTATGAAACATGTGTAACAGGCACACAGTTTATACATTTTAAACTCTCCTGGGGCTCACAGTTGAACTGATAAGATCAAAGGGTTAAGAAAATTGAGATGGGTGAGAGCTTTTTATCACTTTTTTTTTTTTTTAGTCCAATAGAATCTTTTGGTCTAGAGTTCTTCTGAAACTTCATCTTATTTATTTAAAGTCAGAGAGGCATTCTTCTATTGCTTTTTTTTTTTTGAGTTGGAGTCTTACTCTGTCACCCAGGCTGGAGTGCTGTGGCACACTCACGACCACCCTAGCGTTGACCTGCTTTACTCCGGCGATCCTTCTGCCTCAACTTCCAAGTACCTGGAACTACAGGTGCGCACTACTACACCCAGCTAATTTTTGATTTATTGTAGAGACGAGGTCTCACCAAGTTGCCTGGGCTGGTCTTGAACCCGTGGGCTCAGGCAATCCACTCGCCTCAGCCTCCCAAAGTACTGGGATGACAGACTGAGCCACCGAGTCTGGCCTATTTCTTATCACAAAGCACTGATAAATTAATACTGATTTTACCCATTCCAAGAGTTTCACCCCTTCTACTTCTGGTTTAACAAGAGCTGTAGGGAAGTAAAACCTAACCTTGGAACGGTGGGGTAGAATCATGAAAAATGAAATATTTCAGAGACCACCTTAAGTATTTATGCAATAAAAATCAGTATGAACTTTTTCACCTCCATAAAAACTTAAACATATTATTGGCTTAATTATTTAACTTCAAAGCTTGTCTTGGCTGTTAGAAGCAATGACAAGGAAGATTTGAGGACAGAGTTGTCATGCAAGATGTGGCTCTAGAGGGCTGTAATCCCCTCACTGGTCCCTTTACCTGCTGTGTGTCATTCTCAAAACCATCTTCTGTGCAACCCCACAAGCATTGTGCTTCTGAAGTGCAATCTTATCACAGCAAAAAACCCTTCCATGGCTGGAAAGAACAAGCCAAAGACCCTTGCCATGGTTTTGAGCTCCCTCATGCCTCTCTCCATTTGCCCCTCCTCTGCACCTAGTAACCCTGATTAATGTGAACATGCCTGTAGTTCCCTACCCCTACACTGCCATTTCTTGATTTCATAATTTTGCTTATGCCATTCCAAGAACCTAGACTGCCCGTTCCTTCTCCAAAACCTGGCATATTTCTGCCCATCTTTGGGACACAGCTTTCATAGCCACCTCTCTTACGCTCCCAGGCTGGGCTGAGCACCAAGCCTTCATTACACTTCTTATGGGACTCACAGAGGAGGGTGAGTTTATGAGATGGGAGGATAGTCAACAGACGGGTGGTAGATGCTGTGATGGAGAAGAACAGAGTTTTCAGAGCTCCAGCATTGGTGGAAGAAGTGACCCAAGCAGAGAAGGGATAGAGAGAGAGGAGAGAGTTCTACGCCACAGGAAGAGTATGGACAAAGGTCCAGAAAGAAATGACTAAAGAGTTCTATAGGACCCAGATGAAAAGATTTTCAAGCCATGTCAAGTAATTTGAACCTTAAGCTGAACATAGCAATCATTGAGGGGATTTAAGCAACACTACACAGATTCACCTTTGATCAACTACATCATGAATTATGAATTGGAAGAGTTGAGGAAGGTGAATCAAGAGACGATGCTCTTCATTAAGAGGGGAGATGATGCTGGCTTAATTCAGGCTTGTGGCAGTAGAGGGGAGGGAAATGGAGGGTTTGGAAAACAACAGGGAACAATCAAAGGACTTAGTGATGCTTTAGAGAGAGGCTAACAGCATAGGAGGAATCCAAGATGATTCTCAGTTTTCTGACTGGAGCCGTGGGGTGGATGGTGATGCTATCCACAAGACAGGGGAAGAAAGCTGATTTAATGCAGGCATGAGTCCATCCAAGGACCCTTCCAGCTCAACTTTCTATCTCTCAGCTGCAGTGGGGGATTCATTCAACGCTGAACAAAGATTTCCAAGCACCAGGCCCTGTTTCTAGGCATTCGGGATTTAGTGATTAATACAACAGAAAAAAGTTCTTGCTCTTCTGGAACTTACAGACTAGTAGGGAGCTGGGGGGCAATAAATTAGTAGATGGTATAGAATGTCAGAAGATGACACATACTATGAAGAAAGATAAGTCTAGAAACAGGCCCTAAGTGGGAAGGTGACATCTGGGCAAAGACTTGAAGATGTCAGCAAGCCTTGTGGGTAACTGAGGAGAGAGCACTCCTGGCAGAGGTACCAGTCAGTGCCCTAAGGCAGGAATGTGCCTGGCAGGTCCCATGGAGGCCAGACTAGCTGTGGGAGGGAGAGTAAAGAGAAATGAGGCCCAACAGGCAGTGGAAGGCCAGTGTCAGTCCTTACTGTAAGCACTTTGGATTCTAATCTCAGTGAACTTGGAAGCCACTGGATAGTTTTCTGATAAAGAACTAAATGATCAGACTTGTTTGACAGATTCCTCCTTGGGCAAGAGCAAAAGTTGGGGACCCAGTTATAATCTGACCAGTTGGGTGGCCAGATCAGAGATGTATTTGAAGGCTTTGCCAGTGGGTTGGATGTGGTAGCAGAGAGTCAAGATGAAACCCATGCCAACATGTCATCCCGCTTGCACACGGTGGCCTTATTCATAGATGCTCTTCTGAGTGGCATTCCCTAAGTGGTTGTGCTTATTTCTGTGGCTTACCACAAAGTCTATTTCCATGAGCATTTGAGCTTGATGGTGCCAATTATGGTATCTTTAGTATTACCACAGAATAATTTATTCAAGTTCCGTATCCTCTTAGCATCACCTTCAGGAAGCATATGCTTTCTGTTCTTGAGGGCTGCGTGGTATTTTGAAATACTAGCAACTTTTTTATCCTCCCTGAATTTTCTAGCAAACAAATTTGGACCTGGTTGTTTTAAATCTGCTTTTCTTAGATTACTAGTAATGCTGAATATTTCTTATCCTTTTTCCATTGGTTAGTTTGAGAGTTAATGTGTGTCTTACTAATTTTTATGTCTTCTTTATAATGAAAGCAGAATTTTTATGATTTTTATGATCAATAACCAACTGAGAGCTTGACATTTATTTGGAAGCCACATATAAAAACATACTCAAAAATATGGCTTGTTTTGGTTTTGTTTGTTTGTTTTTATTGGAAGGAGGAGTGCATTTCTAGTTAATAAGCTA
Source organism: Tarsius wallacei (assembly GCA_963574415.1). Taxonomy (NCBI): domain Eukaryota; kingdom Metazoa; phylum Chordata; class Mammalia; order Primates; family Tarsiidae; genus Tarsius; species Tarsius wallacei. The sequence continues at coordinate 8,118 of CAUYQG010080011.1, forward strand.
TGTCAAAGGGATCATTGCTGGGGTAAATAAAATCGTTTTCACAATATGATAAAATAAACCAATAAGAACAGAATAAAGACAGAAACCTAACAAAATGAGTCAGGTGGGTAAGCAGAAGTCTTGACTCAGGCTTCAGAATCAAATTTAAGGTGAATTCCAATGAGAACTGCAAATCCATATGAGACTGGGATTCAGCAAAACTACAGTCAATGATACTAAGGCTAATTTAAAAGATAAGGTAACTACTTGTATTTAATATTTATTAATTCCTTTCATTCACTCTTTTCAACTGCACAGTTGAGCTGTTTTAATGAAAAGTTGATTTGCTGTCTATTTTTTTAATCTGCCCTTCCAGATTTGCCCTTCTCCTTTCTGTCTGCCCTAGGTTGCTAACCCTCCTGTGGGGTAGGAGGTTGGAGGGCAGGAGGAGAGAGAGGTGAATGTTTCTTCTCCAAGCTTCTCCTGCTGGGCCTTAGGTGAGGTTAGGTCATTCCTCCAGTGGAGGTCACATCACCTGCCAAGTAGTAGCTCCCTCCAGGTTCCAGTGACTCCCTCCTTCCTCCCACCCCTCCAGTCAAGGCATGATAATGGCTCCACTGTGTTGCTGGGCTTGGACTACTGCACCATCCCTGTGTTTTCCCTCGCCCTATAAATAGTCGCTTCATCCCATCCACTCTCCTTGGTTATCTCTCTTGAGCATACTATTACTACCAGGGTCCTGGTTGATAACGTAATGCTCCTTATTAAAAAGGAAGAAGGAAGCCAGGTGCAGTGGCTCACTCCTATCATCTCAGCACTTTGGGAGGCGGAGGCAGGAAGATTGCCTGAGTCCAGCAGTTTGAGACCAGCCTGGGCAACCTGGTGAGACTTCATCTCTACAGTAAATCCAAAAAATAGTGGGGCATGGTGGTGGGCACCTATAGTCCCAACTACTCAGGAGGCTGTGGCAGAAAGAGTGTCTGAGCTCAGCAGGCTGAGGCTATGGTGACCCGTGATTGTGCCACTGCACTCCAGCCTGGGTGACAGAGTGACTCCGACTAAAAAAAAGAAAAAGAAAAAAGAGGTACGAATTTTTTTTTTTTTGAGTTGGAGTCTCACTCTGTCACCCAGGCTGGAGTGCAGTGGCACACTTATGGCCACCGCAGCCTCAACCTGCTGGGCTCGGGTGATCCTTCTGCCTCAGCCTTCCAAGTAGCTGGAACTACAGACACGTGCTACCATGCCCGGCTAATTTTTTGATTTATTGTAGAGACAAGGTCTCACCCTGTTGCCCAGGCTGGTCTCGAACCCACGGGCTCAGGCAATCCTCTCACCTAGGCCTCCCAAATTGCTGGGACTATAGGCTTGAGCCACCACGCCCAGCCAAGATGTGCAAATTTAACTGTGATCTGTCCTATATGGTACTCCTATCAATTGGTGAATTATAAAGTATCCAAAGAGAAAAGAATCTCTTAACAACCAAACTTACAAACCAAGCAATGACAAACCAAGTGCCACACTGCCCTTTTTTGTTGCACATCTCTCCTTACTTGCATTGTGTCCCAACACCCCAACCTATCTTTGTCATGTGTGTTGGCAGAGACAGCAAACTGTCTCTGCACAGCCATTCTCTCCTTCTTTTAGTAACTAATCCCCCAATTTTAGCTGGGCCCATAGCTTTCCCACTCTAGATGGCGTTTCCCAGCCTTCCTCATAACTAGCTGTGCCCATGTGACTAACATTAGCTGAGGGTAAAAGCAGAAACAATGGGTACACCTCCAGTCCTGCCTTTAAAGGGAAAGCATGACCTCCACTTTATTTCCTCTCTACCCCCTCCTGTTTGCTGGAGTGTTATAGGCTTGAGAATCTCTGTTTGTGCTAGTCCCTGATACAGGCCTTTCTGCGATAAAACCGGGAAAGTCTTGGGCAAACCGGTGAGTTGATCACCGTATGTGTGACCGTGATGGCAGGGATTGCAAGAACCATTTCAGAAATTACTTGTTGAAGACAGAAGGAGGCTGGACCTTCACCTCATGACTCTCAGCTAATTGAAAAATGAGTTCTTATTTTGTTTAGGCTATTGTTTCTTTGGCTTCTTCTACAGCAACAGAATTATATCCCAACTGATACATATTTATTCTTCTATTTTTTTCTTTCCTGTCCTTTTTCTCCAATGGCTTGAGAGTTTTTTCTTATTAATATAATGTGATAATGGTTTTGTTGAATTTACTTGTTTTATTTATATTGTATTTTTTAAAAGATGGTCTATTAAACAGAGGTTTGCCATATGGCCCAGCAATCTCACTTCGAGCTATACACTCAAAAGAATTGAAGGCCAGTACTCAAGCAAACATTTGTACGTAGATGTTGGTAGCAGCGCTGAAATATTCAGAGTACCTGAAAGGTGGAACCAACCCAAATATCCATCAACTGATGAAGGGACAAACAAAATGTGGTATATAGATACAATGGAATATTATCAGGTCAAAAAAAGCCATGAACATGGATAGGCCTTGGAAATACTATGCTTAGCCAGAAAAGTCAGTCACAAAAAGCCACATATTATATAATTCTATGTATATGAAACATCCAGATTATGACATTCCCAAGAGACAGAAAGCAGATTAATGGTTTCTAGGGGTTGAAAGGCATGGGTAATGGTTACAGGGCTTCCTTTTGGTGTGATGAAAATGTTCTGGAACTTGAGAGAAGTGGTGACCACACATCATTGTGACTATACTCATGGCATTGAATTGTACACTTTAAAATGATTGAGATGATGAGTTTTATGTTATGTGCATTTCAAAACACACAATGAGAAAGTGTAGGAAGCCAGCTGAATTCTTTCTCCTTCTGATGGGTTTTTATTTCTGTTTTATCCTGTACAGCTGGGCATAACATGTCCAGGGTATATTGTCTCCTTGACTTTTACCACAAACCGCTGGGTCTCCAATCCTCCTCCCATGACACTTTTTGAGGAAGGTTCCATTTTCACTAGACTGAGTGCTGGACCCCTTTTGCATGAGCCAAAGATCTGGGGCAGCAACCTTAGCTGCAGAGGTCTAAGGTGGTCTGACATCTGGATGGTCCTTGCCCCTAGTAAGAGTTAGGGCTTAAGTCTAAGCAGCTTAGGATGGATACTAGGCTAAATCCTTATAGGGGATGTGGTCGACAGAATGATGAGACCCTGATGATGTCTGTATTCTAAGCTCCAGAGCCTGTGAATATGTTACTTTACGTGCAAAAGTTAAGGGTTTTGAGATGGGAAGATGACTCTGGGTTATCCAGGTGGGCCTGATGTCAGGGTCTTTATTCAGTTTCAGAAAGACAAATTCAGAAGGAGGTGTGATGAGAGAAACAGGAGTGGGGGCGGTGGGGGGCGGGGAGAGAGAGAGTGGAAGATGCTGTTTTGTTGGCATTGAAGATAGGGAAGAGGTCACAAAGGGAGAGAGGTGGCATCTAGAAACTGGAAGAGACAAGGAAACAGATTCTTTCCTAGAGTTTCCAGAACAAACACAGCTATGTGGACGCCTAGATTTTAGACCTTCTGAGCTACAGAACTGTAAGATAATAAATTTGTGTTGTGTTAAGCAAAAAAAATTTTAAAAAGATGGCCTAGTTGAATCTTTGCTGGTTCTTCCTCAAGAAAATTCCAACACCTTAGAAATATTTTGTCTTTTTTTTTTAAACCTGTTGTGGTGGCTCATGCTTGTAATCCCAGCACTTTGGGAGGCCTAGATGAGAGGATTGCTTGACTCCAGGAGCTCATGACCAACCTGGGCAACATAGTGAGACCTCGTCTCTATGAAAAATAAAAAATTAGCTGGGCATGGTGGTATGCATCTGTAGTCCTAGCTACTCGGGAGGCTGATGCAGGAGGACTGCTTGAGCCCAGGAGTTGGGAGCTGTGGTGAGTGGCCATGCCACTGTACTCTAGCCTGGGCTACAGAGAGAGACCCTGAATCAAATATATGTGCGTGTGTGTGTGTGTGTGTGTGTGTGTGTGTGTGTGTGTGTGTATAGTATAATCTACATAATCTTTTTTTTTTTGTATAGTTGTAATGGAAAAAACTTTTTTTCTCCTAGCAGGTTAATATAATAAAGGCTATCATTTGTTGATAGTTCATAACACAATTTATAAACTTTATCTTGTGGAATCTTCAAAATAGTCTTATAAGGTAGATATAATTACTCCTATTCTTCTGATGAGAAACTCGAGGCTTAGAAAGGTTAGGACACTTGCCCAAGAGCATGTGGCTAAGAAAGATTAGTCTGTCTTCAAAGCTGGTGTATGTGCTTACCAGTCCTGTACTGTTTGTGACTTGGTATGAAAAGGTTCCTGTTCCGTGCATAAGGATTATTGACTGCTACAGCTGCAACTGGGCACATGCAAGGGAGTGAGAGGGGCCTCCTGGCAGGCCCAGTTGGTTTGACAGATTTGGGCTGTCAGCTGCTTATTATTGCAGTGTGGTTCCTCCCTGGAAGAGGCCTTCCAGGGGCCTCCATGGGGGGCTGCGGGCTTGGACCTGGGGTCCTGCTCCCTTTTTCTGCCTCTCTGTTCCCATCCGGGACTTCTTTTTCATTCCCTGTTGGGGCTGCTTCAACCCTAAGTTCCCTCTTAAGTACTCACCCTTAACTGTTTGTCATATGTGTGTTGTACTTATTAAGGATTTCATCTGAAATATTTTTGCCTGCGCTTTTATGTTGTCTTGGTATGTTTTAATTCTGACTTAAGTTGCTTTGAATTATTTTGAATTGTATTACATTATTTAGTCACTTTTCAAGTCTTTCTATTTTCTAATTTTATCTTTTTAATCTTTTCATATTTCTTTTGCTTTTATGCTTTCTTCTTCAGCTTTTTATTTTGCTGCAATTTGAAAAATATTTTTCTGTCAGATAGCAGACACTCTCACTGCTGTCCTTCCCACACAGATCTTCCCTTTGATAAATCTTTACATTTTATTTTCTAGCATTTTGTTTGATTTTTAATCTTTTTTATTGTTTTTATCTCTTTAACTTTTTCACTTTGCTATGTTTTAGCAGTCACTATTTTATCTTCAGCATTTTTTATCTTCTGTCTTTACTTATTTCAGTCAGTTATTATTTTTTAATTCTTTATATTTTAAGTTATTTAGCTTCTTTTTAGGACCTTATGTGGCTTCTTTATTTTTATTTATTTTATGATATCTGCTCTTAATCTTTGAGTTTCCTTTATCTGAATATGTTATATTGACTTTGGGATTTTTTTATTTAACTTGAGTTGGGGTCTTACTCTGTTGCCCAGGCTGGAGTGCAGTGGCATGATCACAACAATCATGGCTCATGGCAGTCTCGTGACCCCCTGGGCTCAGGTGATCCTTCTACCTTAGCCTCCCAAGTAGCTGGGACTACAGGCGCACACCACTGCACCCAGCTAATTTTTTGTTTTTTTGTTTTTTGCATGAGGTTTTGCTATGTTGCCCAGGTTGAACTCCTAGGCTCAAGTGATCCTCCCACCTTAGCCTCCCAAAGTGCTGGGATTACAGGTGTGAGCCACCACCCACAACCTATTTATTTATTTTTAAAGTTCATGTTGGTATTTTTTATCTGTATTTATTTTCATATTTTGTATGATTTCAAACTCCCTTAAAAGTCATTTTACACTTCAACTGTGCCATTAATTTCAACATATGACTTATGAAACTTCTGGTTTTTCTGTTTTAAATGTGTTTCTTGTGCTTAAACCATGATTATTTTCTTTCCGTTTTCATTCAGTCCTTTTTCTCCTTAGAAAGATAACTTATCATCTTTATTGTTTTATCTATTTTTTTCCTATTCTTAACTTGATTTTACTGTTTGTTTTCACTATGATTGTCAGGAAGCTGGCGGGAGGTCGAAAGCTTTGGCAAAAACTCTCTCCCTAAACTGGGGAGATTTCTTTGCAGCTCTGGCTACAGCTGTCTCTCTGGTTTCTCATAATAGAGATCACATGCTCTTCGACACTGCTCAAAAGACTTGAAAAGAACAATGGGAGAAATAAATCACCCCCCTGCCATGAGGGGCTTTCTGGCCACGAAGTCTCCTCTCCTTGTAGCGCTGTTCTGTCCTTCCACTTTCCCTCTCTTCCCATCCCTCCCTAGGTCAGTACTAGCCCTGACAACTCTTTCTGGAACCAGGGAGTTGCACTCTCTGGATCAGTGTTCTCTACTGAGTCAGTATCTATGGAGCCTCTGCCTCCTTCATCTCTCTCTCTCTCTCTCTTTTTTTTTTTGACCTTCACTGCAGCGTTGTTCTGTAGCGCCTGAGTGTGGCGAGTCTGTTCTTCATTCTATAAGACAGGCCAATACTCTTTCTAAACCGGGCTCCTCTGCCTTTGCTCTGTGTGTGTGTGTGTGTGTGTGTGTGTGTGTGTGTGTGTGTGTGTGTATGTGTGTGTGTTTTGGTACATTTCTTTTTGTTAATTTTATTTCTAAAAATGTAGGGTACAATTCAGGGTTAGGTATACAAATGGCCATTATCCAGATACCCTTGTTGATGAGGCGTGTCCCCCTCCCTGGCAGTTTCCCACTTCTGCCAATCCCTTTCTTATAGTATTATGATAATTGTTCAAGGTCCGCTTATGAGTGAGAACATGTGGTAGTCCGTTCTTTGTTTCTGTGAGAGATCACTCAGCATTTTTTTTTAATTTTTAATTTTAAAGATATGGGGTACAGTTCAGAGTTAGGTAAACAAATGTTCATTATGCTTTTACCCTTGTTGATTAGCTGTGCCCCTTCTCCCTTGGCAGTTTCCCAAGACTGCCAATTCCACCCTCCCCTCCCCTGGCAGTTTCCTATTACTGCCAATCCCTTTCTTTTTTTTTTTTTTTTTTTTTTGAGTTGTAGTCTCACTCTGTCGCCCAGGCTGGAGTGCAGTGGCCGCTCTCGGCCACCGCAGCCTCGACCTGCTGGGCTCCGGTGATCCTTCCACCTCAGCCTTCCAAGTAGCTGGAACTACAGGCACGCGCTACCACGCCCGGCTAATTTTTTTGATTTATTGTAGAGATGAGGTCTCACCAAGTTACCCAGGTGGATCTCGAACCCGCAGGCTCAGGCAATTCACTCACCTCAGCCTCCCAAGGCACGGGATTACAGGCTGAGCCACCGAGTCCGGTTTAATATGCCTTTCTACAGGGTTTAGACTCTTCCTATGTATATGAAGAGGTTTCGAGCAGTGGGATAGCATGGTTAGCTATGAATTTCAGAGCTACTACTCAGGTGACAACGCAGCATATGTCTAAGGTTGAAGACTTGGGGAATTTTTCTTTTTCCCATGAAGTGGGATGTTCTAAGTAGCAACACTGACATAATTTTGAAAAGTGACAACACTAAGAAACTCAGTCAGGTAAGAGGAGCCACAAATGGTATAGGAATTGGAAGACACAAGAAGACAGCTTTCAAGTGGGGCCTCTATTTTGGACATTGGCCAAAGATGGCAGGGATGCTAGGCCTGCTGGGATTAACTGGTCTCAAGACCCCAAATGGAAATCTGTGTAGACATGTATTTCTTTCCAAAGAGGCCCAGAGGAGTGTGGGAGACTTAATGTTTTTGGAGCTTTTAGTTTATGTTTGGAATTCCAAACAGAAATGTGCCTCAGTTTCTATATTTGTGAAAGGAGAATAACAAAATACCCTAGAACGGTGATGAAAAACAACTAATGAAGTTGGTGTGATGATAACAAAGGGAGTATATTGAAAGTCCCTTGTATTAGCAGCCATGAAATACCAGCAATAATTGTATTCTCAAGAGAATAACAACAAATTATTCTAATGTTTTTGGTAAATAGGACAGCACATAAGCTTTATAGAAAATTCATCCAAATTTTTATATAGACTTTACCAATAAACATAATAATTCTACAAAGACTAAATACCTGCAAATGAACCTCAAATACATAACTTTTGCATAAGTCAATATGCAAAGATGAGAGAATAAAAACAGTGACACTATGGAACTCTCAGTAAAAAATAAACCAAAAATATCTAGTGGGAAGACAAATATCTAAGAATCTGTTTTTGAGAGCTATAAACCACATAGCAAGTAATAAAAAGTAGAAGGAAACTTCAAATCATATGTGGTGGAAAAAAATATCTCTTTAGCTATATCTATTCCTCTCAATAGAGACAGCAATATTAAGGCAATAAATACAATTGCAGCAGTGATTCTAACACATTCATTTGACATTATGAAACTGTTCAGTAGACAACTGACATGTGGGCTGAAGATATTAATTTGGAGGCCATCAGCACAGGAATATGTACAATTGTCCAGAAAGAACATAGAGTAAGAGAGAGAATAGAAGATCTCTGGGGTATAGCAACATCTGGGGGCTGAAAGAGGAGGGACCAGTGATCTCTGAGAAAGATGATCAAAGAGGTGGAGGAACTGACAATATGATGTCATGAAAACCAAGAAAAGAGTGCTTCAAGATGAATGTATGGCTATGATGCAAATGTTACAGAGAGGGCAAAAGCACTCCTATCTTTTTGTCTGCCTATCATTTTGCTGAAGTTTACCAAGCTTGATGTCTTGTAACTTTCATGTTAGAAGGTAAATGGCCAAATAACACCAGAGGTATACTGAAGTCCTTAAATATGATTTAAGCATTTCCAGATTCTGAAAATTTGGTGTTACTGGAGTAGCATGAACAGAACCACATGGTTTGGTTCAAGAGTGATATTACTCTTGGTGGTGAAGATATCATCATGGGCAAAAATCACTCAGCCTTATTTGGAAGAGTACTGCTATAATGTCACATTTGTTGCATTCTTGTAATATCCTGGGCATTGCATAAGACAGAAAGAGAAATACAGTATGGTTCAGCTAATAGATAAACTGTAGCTAGGATTTAATTCTTTTTCACAAAAAGAATTATTCTTGGTTCAAATAGTCATTATTTGCAAACTATAGCCCCAAAGGCTTTGCGAAGTGAAGATGCAAATACTCAATCTGCACTGGTGCCTTCACTAATGAGCTGCATGACCTTGGGTACATTGTTTGGCCCCACTGAATTTATTTCTTCATCTAGAAAAGGCTGTGAGACTCAAATGATCCACATACAGGAACTGTCTTGAAGTAATTTTAAGACATTCTACCAATAGATGTTTGCAATTACTGCCACAGATTTTATAAGCCATAAACAAAATCGCTATCATTCATTGAGATATTATCATGTCTCAGGCACTCTGCTAAAAGGTACTGATGTACAAGTTTACATAACTGGCATAATCCCACGAGATATTATTAACACAGTATTCCCATTTTACAGATGAAGAGACGGATGTTCAGAGACGTTAAGTCACTTGCCCAAAGTCATAGAGCTAGTAACTGGAAAAGTAAGAAGATACAATCCCATGTCTGTGTGACTCTGATGCCCATGCTCTTATTTCTGATTCCTCAGTCACACAATATGATATGATACATTCTCAGTTATTCACATCTTTGCACATGAATGTCCTTAGGTCTTTGGAGTTAGTGAATTATGCCTGCATTATGGTGTTTGGGACAAAAGACTAAAAATGGGCAGACCCTTTACCCAAAGGAGACATTTCAACATTAGAATGAAGGGCAGATGAGTGAGCGCCTATTGTTAAGAGAGCCGACCACTGACTCCACCTACGTCAGGAGTGTCACCCACTACCCATCCCTGCAAGTTTCTGTACTAGCAGATAAAGTTGGTTTCACTGAGGGCTTCACTGATTTTAAGGGAGGAAGTTGTAGGACTAGAAGGCATATCTAAATTAACAAGAAACACTGCTTCAGCGGCAAAGTCCTAAATGACACAGGAATCGAGGAAACTGTCCATGGACTAATTCTATTTTTCACTCATCTTCTTGAGTGGGAATGAGCACTGACACCTAACAAAACTAAGACCTAAAGGAAAACATGCAATAAGTTCTGTAAAAATCAGCCCTTTGGCTGCAAAGAACTGTACTGTTTATTTATATTTCAGGAACCTGTCCCTTTGAAGGCACCTACCTTAAAGGGCTGTGGTAAAGATAGTAAGATCTATCATTCGTTGAACACTTAGTCAGACATTGTGCTAATCCTTGCATATATTATCTCATGTCATCTTTTTAACAACTCCATGAGGTAGATGATATTAGTGTCACTCTCATCTTATAGATGAGGACACTGAGGGGGGATATGTAATTATTCAAACAACGTTCCACAGCTAGTAAGTGTCCAAACTGAGATTCAAATGCTGGTATGGCTGATGCCATGGTTGGTGTTCCTAACACCTATACCATAATGGAAGAATGAGTTATTAAATATGTCGAATAGTATAAAATATACAAATACAAAAGTGTGGCTCTTCTCACTTAGTGCTTTTCACTGAATTCAAGCAAATTAAGGCAGGTGCATTTTTCCCTTCCTAATATTCAGCCAGTCCTACAAATTGTATCAGTTGCCTTTGGTGAGTTTTAAGGTATTGGCAAGAAACTATCAAATATAAAATTGCCAGACTGTTTTTCTTAAGTCGTCTCCTGGAGGAGATGGTGGTAGATCTGAATTAAGAACAATATTCCCATTAAGGTCTATAGCTCACTTTTCTTCTTTCACCTTAGGTCCAAAGTGTTTTGTTACACAATCTGCTGGGAAGGTGGCAGAATCCTGTGCTGAGCAAGACATCTATGAGAAGGTTTATTTTGGAAAGTGGCTTCCTTAAATTCTGACTGCTGCCCTCAACCACTTCTGGAAGCTTCTGGAGCTTGAAGACCCCCGGATTTCATGATAAAGATCCCTCCAAACCCAAGCTTCAAGACTGTTGCCATGTACTACTGTTTCATTGTGACTTTATTTTTCCCACACAAATGAAAGTACCTCAAGGGCACAGTATGTTTTTCACCCATTTGAATCTCCCTTTCGGCCTAGCACTATGTGGGGTCCATAGAAGATTCTCAGTCTGATGTGGTAATGCCACTGCAATTCGTGGATTGAGAAAGAGAAGAATAGAGACACTGGATCTGTACTGATAACATGTTGCTACCTATCTACCCCTTTACTTTCTTAACTGAGTCTCACAAGTAGCTTCTCTGGACCTAGCACTGTGCTAGGCATCAGGAATCCAAAATGAGTAAGATTATGTAGTTGCTTCTACCAAAGAAGTTCTCAATCTAACAAAGGGGTGGGGAAAGACGAGTTGGTTGATGTTTTAGAGTATAGGTTCTTCCCCATGGCATGCTAGAACTCATACCAAATGGTAATTTGGGCAGCTTTTGCACTCTTTTTGCTTCAGGGAGATGCCAGCAGGAGAGGCAACATTAATAGGGAGAGTCCTACAAGGTACTCTCATGCTTCTAAATCTCTGGTGGCACACAGCTCTAGCATCAGGCTCCTGATCCATGGGCTCACTCTTGAGTTTGTGCTCCTTTTTACCCCTTGCAAGGAAGTCTGTCTAGAGTGCAAGGAACTTCCTTCAGCTTGTCTTTACCCACACCTACTGAGAAATCTCCTCTGGTAACTTGTTAGTAACAGCTGTTGAAAATTCAGTGAGGTCTACTTATGCACATGCACACCCTCATGGTAGAAATTTACTTTATCATCCAGCTAGTTCATTAACCTCTTTTCTTTTCTTGAATGCCATGTTCCAGGGTTAATGAGGTATTAAGTAGACTTGGCCAGATTAGAAGTGCCTGGTAGAAACAGGCCTACTCTTTCCTTGTGTGTAATCAGCAGGCAATTCTAGATCAAAAATATAAAACCAGAAACACATACCTTTGCATAGGAAACCATTAAGAGTATATTTAAAAACACATTTTTCACTTTCACCCCACTCATTAGGAGATAAATGAGGTGGGAAGTTAAGCCACAAACTTCCGGAAAATGAACACACCAGAAAATAAGCTCCAACCTCTGTTAGACAGGATTATCTAAGGTGCTATTAGAGATGATCTCTGTAAAAGGAAACTATGTAGAAAGAATTTGAACTTTTTCTATGTATCCCTAGACATAAATTCTCCTCTTTTGTGTTCTGAAAGAATCTATTTCCCATTGGCACTCTGGATAAGACCAACACTCTTTCTTTGGCCACTGCTTGCCAGAAAACCTTTCAGTAGGGGTTAGGAGAGCACTAGTGGCAAATTGAAAGAAAAAGGAGTGACAACTGTGAATATGACTATTGCCTACCATGGGGCGTATCACTGTGTGTGTGTGCAAGAAAGTATGTAAATGCAACAACATCGGTGTGTGGAGCATGTGTAAGAGTTTGGGAAAATATGTATGAGTGACAGTGTGGGTCACTACCAGCATGTGTGAATCAATGTGAGTAGATGTGGGTCAATGTAATGATCTCAGTGAGAGAGTATGTGTCAGTGTTGATGTGTCTACATGAGAGTCTGAGTAAGAGTACATGGTGGTTTACAGGAGAGTGAGTGACTGCCTCAGCATGTGGGTCAGTGTAGGTATATCAACGTAAGGGAGGATGTGACAGGGTGAGTGTGAGTGTGAGTCTATGTGGCCATATGTTGTATCAGTAATTGCCTGTGCATGAGTACATACGTGTGTCTATGTGAACTAACTGTTGCGATGTGAACTGTGTGTGTCAGTGTGGCGTGTGCCAGTGTAAATACAGGACAGAGACCATGCATGTCATTACATGTGCAGTGGTGTGAATATATGGAGCAATGTGAGTGAAGGTGTGTCAGTATGAGAGAGGAGAGTGGGAATGTGTATAAATGTGTGTGGTAAGTGTGATTGTGCCAGTGTGAAAATATGTAACATATGAGTGGCAGGTAGTGTACGAGAGGGTGTATATGGAATGTATGAGTGTGAGGTGGGTGAGGGAGTGTTACTGTGTCTGTAAAAATGACTAGGAGTGTACAACTTTGAATGTATGGTTGTGAATGTGAGAGTGTAAGTATGTGTGCAATAAGTATGACTATACATTAATGTAAACTTGTATGAGTACTGAATGTGAATGAGCATATATGTGTCAATGTGGATGTGTAAGCGATTGTGTATGAGTGTGAGAGGGTAGAGTGATACCTGTCAGTGGAAATGACTGAGTTTATGAAAATGTGTGTGTATGGTTATATTTCAGATGTGTGCCTATGAGTTTGGTATAGAATGTGATGATATCTCAGTGTGAAGAAGGTGAGTGCATGAGTGTTACTGTGTGTCAAAATGTGTATTTCTACATGTAAGTGTGATTATGTATAAATGTGTCAGAGGTAGGAGACGGTTTCAGTACTATGTATATGAGTGTAAGAGTGTGTACTTCTGAGTATAAGTGGGTAAGATAGTGCATATGGTGTGAGCACATATAAACATGAATATACGAGAATGAATTTGAACGTGATTGCATCCCTGTGTAACTCTGAGGAGAAAACAGTGATGACATCAGGGCAAGCACATTGGAGTATATGAAACAGAGGGCATGTATGGCTGTGAGTAGGAGAAAGAGTTGGAATATGTGCAGGGGGAAAGTTGATATGTATTTGTGCGTAGAGTGTGTGTGACTAAAGGAATTTGAGCAGGCAAGAGTGACTGTGTCATCTGCGTGAATATGAGTGTGAAAGTGTGTGACTATAAGTATGTAATAAAAAGTATAAAGGTGTGAGTGGGTATGAATGTGAGAGTGTATGGTGTGTCAATATGAAAATGTGAATATGCAGATGTGTATGGCAGTGTGAATGTGCCTGAATGCAGTGTGTCTATAAGTATGATTATGTGTGAGGGTAAGGGGCTAAGAGTGATCGTCACTACAAATGAGGCGAGTATAAAAAATGAGTGTGAGTCTGGGGGATGATTGTATGAATGTACAAAAGTACATGAGTGTGCTTGTGAGAGTGTGTGTATATGTGTGTTTGAGCACTAAAGGGTTCCAAAATAACTTGGCATCCTGAAAACTCTCCAGGAAGTATGTTTCCTCCCAAAGCCACAGCGTGTCTCCAGTTACAGGCAAGTTACTTAGCCCCTCTCAACCTCTATCTCCTCATTGGTAAAACAATGATTATAATAGTACCTAACTTGAGCTAGTATCACTTGCATAATCAGAAACAACAACATCTATTAGAAAAAAGACCTTCCTTGCAGGATTACCATAGGAGCAAACAGTATCAAGCAAGTAAAGTGCCCAGCACAGAGCTGGCAACACGAGACACTCAATACATAAAAGTTATTATTGTAGCTGTTACAGAACACCCAAGAGAGATCCAGGGGGCTTGTTTCATATTTTAGTCAGTTCTAGTTACCTTCTGTCTGTCAAGGTCTATAGACGATCCCCTACCAGAATATCGCTAGAAAGTTGAATGCATCAGTATCGACAAGGCTGTAATTTCATACCTTCAATTCCACAGCTGAAACTCTGGAGCTTCCCTTTCATGAGAAGGCATCACAGAAACACCTGCTGCTGAGCTGCCATTTTTACCTTGTCCTATATGCCCAACTTATGCTCAGTGTAAAAGAAAATTGCATTGCTTGTTTCTCCTTTGTTTTTTGTTTAGGTTGTTTGCTTTTCTTACTGGGTGTTTCCTCCCCTCCATTTTTTATTTTAGATTCAGGAAGTACACGTATATGTTTGTTACATGGATATATTATGCAGCGGTGGGGATTGGGTTTCAGGTGTCCCATTCCCCAGATAGTGAACATTGTTGTTGTTTTTTTTAATTGGTTGGTTGTTTTTTGACTTGGGCAATGGAAGAGACACCTAAGTAGCTGACAAAGAGACAGACAGAGGACCAGACAGCGGAATGGCAAGCTACAAACAGGTGGCTGGGCTGCAGGTTATAGCAACAGAAGGCCAGATGGAGAAGCCAACAGAGGAAGCTATAATGACTGCTGAGAGGCAAACAAAGAAACAGGTAGATGATCAGAGAGGCAGGCCAAGAAACCTGAAAGAAGCACAGAGGAAGAAAGAGAGGCCCAACTTGTAAAGCTGCCAGGGTACTGCCAGGCATTTTTAAGGGACATTAGAGACCTGTAAGATCTAGTCTCTACCCTTGAAAAGCTTACAGTCTAGTCTACCTGCTAAGATGAATACCTCAGAAATCATGTGAGAATTATTTAAGGCAGCAGAAAGCAAGTGCTACTGCAAGCTACAGACTTAAGTGTGGTTGGAGAGCCAGAGGAGGAAGTATGCCCTGGTTAGGTGGGAAGGCAGAGGGAAGGTTCAGGAAGGTTTAAGCTAACGCTGCCAGGCCCAGAAGCTGGGATAGATCAGGTGGGAGTACACTTTGAATAGGAATGGAAAATTAAGGTTATGGGGCAACAGAAATCACAGGAACTGATTGGCAAATTTGCAGCATGTGGTTGAAATGCCACTTAGACATCAGGAAAGAAGGAGAAAAGAAATGACAGCTTGATGGGAAGCATGTCTATGTTACACTGAAGCTCTTAGATGGCGCTTGACATTTGTAAAAAACTTGGCAATGATTGTTATGTTGTTTCTCTTTCTCATCCCAAAATGTAGGTCAAGGCTGTCATTCCCATGTTAGAGATGTGGGAACCAAGAGACCAAGGGCAGCTGTGCTGGCAAGATCCCCCAGAATGTAGGGGCCATGTCCTGCAGCCTAGCCGGTGAGGCCCAGACAAGGTCTTTGATATTGAGAGGTCTGGTGGAAAGGCTGCATTTACCTAGGCAGCATTTACCTGGATTTGGAGATCTCTAACTTCCTGTCCTGGAATCCATTACTCACCTCACACTGCCACCGCTGCAGGACCTCAGCACAGGTGGGCGCTGCTGCCCATGAGAAGGGGCCGGGCTGGCTTCAGCTCTGATGGGCACAGTGCTGGACACACTAGCTCCCACAAGATGCAAGGACTCAGCAGCTCTTTCTTGGGGAAAACCTGCTGAGAGAAGCATTGTGGGGGAGAGGGAACCTCTTTCCCCACCTGCTACTCCTCCCTTTTCCAACCCCCCCTAAAGTCTCTCTCTCTCTCTCTCACACACACACACACACACACACACACACACACACACACACCAGTGAATTTCAGAAAAATTCCTTAAGAAGGCTAGAGAGTCAGAGAGGCAAGAAGTCTAAAAAAGTATTGTTACATAGGATTCCAGAAAGGGCATGGAAGTGGGAGTTAGGAGATGGGTGTTACAAGTTGAGAATTGCTGATAGTCACTTCACCACTCTGGGCCTACTTGCTATAAGGTAGAAAAAACCTGCCGTAGTTGCCTTGGACAAATGTTGGGAGAACTGAATCAAGTAAGACAGACGTGAACTGTTTGCATAATTATGGAGAAATTTGCAATAATTACCGGAGGTGGTAGAGTCCAGAATACAAAAGGCAGCAAAGATGATGGCTAATGCAGGTTGGCTCTGAGAATATCTGAGCTTCTTGATGACCTGGCATTACTGTTCAGTGCCTTTCCTCTCTCAACTCTGGGTCCCCATCTCCATCCCCTTACCACTAACCTCTTTCACCAAAGAAGTGGGAGAGGAAAGTCTGTCTCCTAGGCAATAGCACTCTGAAGTCTCCTAATCTGCTATCATCTCACTGCTGCTGACGACCTCAGCCTCTGACCTTAATTGGAACTTCCCTCTACCATCATCCTATCTCCACTACAGGCACGTTTTCTCCGGATTTCTTAGGGTGAGTATATACTATTTGCATTTGCTGTGGTTATTTTGGTGATAATGTATGCTATCTTCCTCACAGAGATTTCCATGCCTGACTATGAAAGAGACAGGGTCTCTTTAGCCCCTTTTTTCTGTCTTTTCTCACAATCACTTGATCCTTCCAGGGGAGAGGTTAATCTTCCCTCTGTTGGACCCCAAGCTCTGCAATTCTTCCTACTCTGCTTTTCCCTCACCTCCCCCAATGATGTTTGACCTCAAAGAAAAGCAGCAACTATATGTTAATTCAAGCTAGCACCCATTTTATTAGAGACCAGAATGAACAGGTTCCTAATTCAAAGAGATGCTGGTATGGATATCGAAACGTGAAGATGGCAAAATTGAAGCCTTAGGAAGCCAAGAAAAGCCCATGACCTACAATTTCCCCTTCTTGAATAAAAAGGCCAAGTCATACTCTGGGTCTGCCTCTTGCTCTTGGGCAAGACTCCAAAGCACATCTGTCCCCCAGCATCCCTGGCATTCCCTGTGTGCTTCCCATAAGCACACTGAAAGCAACCTTTCCAAATCCCACCCGCTGCGCCACTGAGTAGTGTACCTGCCCCCTCCCCGACCCTGCATGATCTCACCCTGCAAAAGGGTTGGGTGGGGGGGAGGAGTGAGGGCTGACAAAACTCCAGAGAGGAGTGGGACTTGAGAAGGGCATGGGAAGAGTGACCTCAAGAAATCCCCAGCCCACTCCTGGGGTGGAGGACTGGCAGCAGAGACAGCAGCCACACACTGAAGTGGGAAACAGTGCTAGGGGAGGTGGGGGGGGAGGGGTAGGACAGAGAGGAGATGCACCAGCTTGCACTAACCAAGAACCTCCATGTTTTTAAGCAAGATCAAGAGTATTTATTAAACCTCCCTCCAGCCACCCCAATTGTAGCACCACTTATTAACTCCATGGCAGCCTGCCTTGAACCCACCACCTGCCCAGCTTGAACCAGTGCAGAAGCAACTGGTAGGACATAGTGCTCCACCTGCTAGCCACACTCCTCTCACCTGCCTGGGAGTCTGTTGTGTTGAGTAGGTGTGTGTGTGTGTGTGTGTGTTGGGGGGGTTCTGTGTATGCTGGATCTTGTATATCCAATCATGTATTACCTTGCTGCTCCCTACACTGTGTTGTGTGTGTGTGAGCTGTGTCATATCGATACCATGTTGTGTGTATATTCTGTATCATGTTGGGTATGTGTGTAATATCTTGTTAATATGTTGCATATATGATCATGTCAATATGCTACTGTGTGTTTTCTCTGCACCTATACAGTTTTGTACGTGTATTGCATCTGTACTATGCTGTGTGTATGCACCATGTGTCTCATTTGTATTGTGTCATATGTCTATGCCATGTTGTATGTCTGTACTGTGTTGTGGGTGCTGTGTGCCTGTATCATTTTATATGCCAGTACATCTTGCACATAGTCAATGCCCATCTTGCTGCATTCTAGCATCCTGCCAGAATCTTTGGGGACTAGGGCTGCCACCTTGGAGGTGGGGGGAAGCTGTGGATACTCTCTCTACTACAGAGCTCTCCCATAGCAAATGCCTTGCTCAACACTGAAGATGTCTGGAAAAGGAATTTTGGAACCTTTCTCAGGTCCAAAGAAGGAAATGACACTGGGGCAGGGAGGGGGCTGACTTCCTCTATAAACCCCCAGCCCCATCCATATGCAAGAAGGAGAAGGACTTACAGGAAGTGGCAGCTGGTGGAGTTTCTCTTTCCATAGGGAGTAATAGCTGTACAAAGGCATTAGCACCCAGACTGGGTCACTGATGTATGGGAGCTCTGTCAAAGGTGTCCTCATTGAGGTCACTAGAGGGCACTATTGTACTGATTATCAGGGATAGTGTCTCTAGGGTGTAGAATTCCATGAAGTCCCCAGGGCTCAGAGGGAGATGGGGTAGAAAAACACGCAGGAAAAGGATATACACCTGAAATCAGGCCCTTCCACCATCACTCCAAGTTTCCCTTCCATTTTGAGGTTGAGTTAGGAAGCAAAGGCCACCAGTGAATATCTGCCACCCACCCATCTCCCTGGAGTCTATAAGACCCCTATTTAGAGCCTTTCTAGGGCTTGGTTATGGGGTCCCTAGCAGATTATCAACTTCAATTTCTGTTTTCCCTCCTGGTCCTCATTCATATAAAATAAAAGTAAAGCCACACAGCTGGAAGAGATGAAATGTATGTGGTTGTGGGATTTTGTATATTTTTCCCCAAAACTGGAGGGCATTAAAAAAAAGAAGGGGTAATTTTGGGGGGCAGGGGAGGAAAGAGCTGTACTTTAGCGGACTTGTTTTATTACTAAGAATAAGTGGACCAACTTCCTAAAATGTCACTACCACCTTAGAAAGTACCTAGTCCAGCGCCATCATTTGAAAGACAAGGAAACAGGCCCAGACAGGGACACACTCAGACCAGAATGCCTGACTTCTGACTCCCAGAGTTGGTTCCACCCTAGTTTTTAATCCTCCAACCCCTAAAAAACTTCATTCTTCAAATCTATCCCCCTTCCACCTCATGGGAAAACTCTGGCCTCCTCCTCCAGTGTGGGTTCCAAGGCCATCCTATTCCAGCTCAGCAATCAGGTCTCTATTGACCACACCTTTGGAATGATTTCCCCTCCCCACCAGGAAATTGCTAATCTCTTTTCAGTTTCCAAGGTCTACTTCCCAATTATGATTCCCGCCCCCCACCCCCCACGCTTTCACTCCTCATTGCATCCCCTGGGTGCAGCGCAGATTGCCCCAACTTGCAGATAATTGACCGAATGTGCAAATCAGACACAGATCTATTGCACTGATTAACATTTCCAATTAAACTCCCGGTTAGGCTGTATTAGTGACTCAAATAATCACCGAGTATGTAAATGTAAATGCCTTCCAAAGCCACAGAGCACGGTAGGAAGCGACGCATTACTGGGAGGAAACAGAAACAGACTGCCAGACCCGAAGGTTCATTTGATTCTCCGGTACCCTTAAATTCGATTTTAAATGTATAATGTCAGTGGATCCGAGGCTCCGGGCTTCACACCTGAAATGGAGGACTCGGGTCCTGCGCGTCGCTGCAGGCCCTTTTCCGCCCCCTGCTGGAGAAGCTGTGTAGTGCCGAGTTTGCAGGCGAGTCCACCCCAGGCCCTGCAGAGGGAACCACCTAGACCCTGACAGGTGGGGTGTAGAGAGGGAGCAGCTGAGGCTTAAGCTATGGCCCCAGAGGCCTAGACAGTTGTACTTACCTTCCAGGCTAGAGGTTTTCCACTGCCCCCTGTGCACACAAGACCCTAAGAATCCCTGGGAAATAGGGCTTTTTTGGGGGGGTGCAGGAGTCCTAGATCTGGCCCTAGCCCACCTATGTAAAAGCAGTCAACCCACCTGTCTAGGCTAGGTTCATAGCTCCCCCCACTCCCTTCTTCTTACCCAGCAAGAAAGAGCCAGTTGTTGAGGTTGCTGCTCATTGAGTTTCTTCTTGTTCCCTTGGCCAAAGCTACTGTACTCAAGGTGGGCTACATGGATGGGAATGCTATCGATTCCCTAAATATCTAGAAATCATCCCCCTGATTCTCAGCTGAGCCACAGCTGCCTCAACCACCAAAACTTTCTCATCTCACCAGGGAAATCAGGGTCTTTGCATTCTTGGTAAGATGTGGCTTTTCTTCTGTTTCTCTATAGCTTTACCACTATCAACATACTCCATCAGATTTCTAGATCTGAATTTTTTTTCTTTTTTTCTTTCTTTTTTTGCCTTGGCTGCACTCTTTGACCTCACAGTAGCTTAGTCTCTGGCCTCATAACAGCAGAGTCTCTGATGGCAGCAACTCCTTATCCCTGCAGTTATTCCTAATTTCTCTTGCCTGGCACGTTCACCACTCACCCTCCCCCAAGACCTCAGCAAACTTGTTTGCTCTATATACCATTTCCACCTCCAACCAGAAAAAAATCTGCAACCTGTGGAAATGGTTAGCCAGTCAGAATGTTCCTACGGTGCTGTGGCCCCTTGCCTAAATCCCTATTGCACGTGAACCTTTTTCCATCAGGTCTCCCCTGCAAGGCCCAGTTGCCTGTCTGGAGGCTTGCAAGAGCCTGCTCCTGGACATCGCAAGGTCTCTCTGGGCTTGGATTCTCAGCCGTCAACTCTTACCCAGCCTACCTTCCAGTCTCTTCCCATTTTGCTTCTTGCATGGGGATGGGGATATGACATTTGTAGGTTTACAAAGGCTATCTTTCGAAGTCCCAGCCTATTAATCACCCATGACCATATTAAGTCCCTATCCCCAAAGGCGCTCCTGATTGGGAACCTCAAGTTCCAAATTACAGATTTTGCCCAATTATACTTTTGCAAATGGCCCAGTGAAAACCGCACTGACCTTTACACCTCGCTCATCCCAGAACAGGGCCACAGTGTTGTCACCAACAGGAATGGACCTTCTTCTGTTCCAACACCTCAGACAGCCATACAGTTGGCCTGGATTTGAGTCTGCAAAACCTTGGGGGGAGCAAGACTAACATGGCTAAAGGCTTCCCTGCTGAAAGTCATTTAAAAAATAGCACTGCAACCGCCCCCATCATGTTTCCCAAAGCCACGCCACTCACCCTTCTCTCCTTCGCTACTATAGACACAGCCCAGAACCCTCAAGTCCAGAATCTGGAACTGGATTCTGGAAGGTAGGACCAAAAAAAACAAGTGGGGCCTCTGACGCCCTCCTTGCAGGAACCATCCTCCCCACCACTCCCTACCCTATCCCTCAACTGCCACCTAGGAAAGGAAAACCTGCTAGGGCAAGAATTTAAAATGTTCAGTTCACCCAAAAGTGTGGCAGTAACCCTACCAGGGCCAGTTCACAAACTAAGGGCAATGCCTCCTTCGAGTTGAGGGGAGATAGAAAAGGGGAGGCCGTGGACCCAATGACCCCTCTCCCCAGACAAAGGCAAAGTCAATCGAAGGACCCCGGGCTTTTTAGGGATGTTATTGCATCATTCCAATCCCCACTGGAGAAGAAAAGAGTCCCTCCTGTCATTACCATCCCCCATCAAAAAAGGGGAAGGGGATAAAAGAAAAATAAAATAAAGGAGGGGAGGCGTCCGTTTAAGAAAATCGTCACTTTTCTGTTTGCTCGGGTTGGGGGCTTCTGCCACGGACTTGGTCAGACGGTGGCCACACCCCCTCCCATTCTCTGGGGGACTGCTATCACAGCTACCGTGGCTTGGGGGGGGGAGGTGGTATAAGACTTACAGGGCTGACGTAGCTTACAGGGCGGGTTTTGCCTCAAGCGGCCCAGGCCCCAGTAAGCGAGTCTAGGGCTTGACCAAGCGAAGCAGCCCAGGCCCTCCGGGAACTGCCCTGACACACCCACTTGCCCGCGTTCGCTAAACGGGATCCTGCAAACTGCACGCTCGGTCTCAGGGCTCCGGGGCAACCACGTAGGAGACTCAAGGTTGGGGCACCGCGGGAGCGGGGCCCCGAGAAGGCAGAACATCTGCCCAGCAGCCTCAAAACAGAGCCCAGCCACCACCCCCTCCCCCGCGCCAGCCCGGGTGCGGTGAGTCGCGGGATTTACCTGCCACGGGTCCAGCCACCCTGTCAAGACCTTTCCTCTACCTCGGAGCGCTCCGGCTGACGGGGCTGGGGAGCCGCAGCCCCGCGGCCGCAGCCGCAGCCCCGGGCCCAGCCCGCTCCCCCGCGACTCCTCTCCCGCCCCCGCACACAGGCTTCAGGCTGGGAAGAGCTGCAGCCCCCAGCGCGAGATCGCAGACCGTTCGCTACCACAGCTGCCCGCCCGCGGTAGTGCCCGGGCTCGGCAACCGCTCCCTAGCCCAGCTCTGCTATGACGTCACCCGGGCTCTGCACCGCACCTAGGCCAATCAGATGGTGAGCATAAAACTAAAATCGCCCTGAGTGGGCTACTGGGGACCAATCTTTTGTTTCCAGGCAGGAAGCGCCAGGGAGGGGGGAAACCGAAGGGGAGGGAACATGGAGAGGGAAAGGGAGAAGGGATGGAAACTTCTACACTGTCAGGGTTGTCTTGACAGAGGTGGGGCCATCAAGAGAGAGGGGCACCTGGCAGGGGATAGAGGGGAGGGGGGTTTTCATCTACCTTCCTTATTTGCTACCTTCGGGAAGACTCGGATTTCAAGTAAATTTTCGGGAGGAGGACGTCTGTCCAGCTACATGGGCACGCTTATTGGGGAAAATGGTTTGGATTTGGGACACCACCTGTCAGGCAGGCAGGTTACACTGACGGAGTCTCTAAAATGCACAGAAAATTCAGAGAGGCAGATGCGGCACTGGATTCAAAGAAATGGCAATCTCCATCGTGAGACTACTTTTCTGCACACGAAATACACACATTTCAAAAAGCAAAGCATTAGACAAAAAAGAAAAATCTACTTCAAATTCACTGTGTATATACATGTATATAATTTCATTGAAATGTAGTTCTCTCTGTCCATCTTTTTCCTAAATCTTCAATGTCTTCTTCGCTTGTCTTTAGGGTATAGTTCAAACTTTTGCAATACATCCACAACCTTTTAAACTCTAACTCCAAAAACTATCTCTAGCTCAAGCCTGTAATCCCAGCACTTTGGGAGGCGAGAGGATTGCCTAAGGCCAGGGGTTCCAGACCAGCATGGGCAACTTGGTGAGAACTTGTCTTTACAATATATCAAAAAATTAGCTGGGCGTGGTGGCGCGTGCCTGTAGTTCCGGCTACTTGGAAGGCTGATGCAAAAGGATCCCCTGAGCCCAGCATGTTGACGCTGGGGTGGCAGTGAGTATGCCATACTCCAGCATGGGCGACAGAGTGAGACTCTGACTCAAAAAAAAAAAATCATCTCTAGCTACTCCAAAATCCAAACTCCGCAGGATTTGGCTAGATTATGTAAATTATGGTAAATATTAGTAAGGAAACAGTAAGCTGCCATAAAAATATCAACACAAAATAATAAGTACATAAGAATTATAATGATGTAAAGTATGCTTACAGAAAATGATCAGAAAAGAACATAAACTTATAACAGTTCAAAGTAGTGGGATTACGGGTGATATTTCCTTTCTAACTTTTTTATAAAGATAAATATTTTTATAAAGATAAATATATCCTCACATATTTTTATGGTCAAAATGGTCCCAGTTCACTTTTATTCAATTTTTTAAACACTGTATAACATCCAGCAATCATTTCTTTATAATGCCAACAAAATAAGACCAAGAGTGAACTAGTGATATATCTGTCCAGGTCATTTTAGAAAAAGTCACACAAAGGATCTAGAGCTTCACCAGCGATAACTGCTCAGTTAGAGAATGGGTTACCTCTTTTGGACTAATTTATTTTAAATTGTGATGGTACAGGGAATTGAAAAAAAACAACAATAAACCAATCTATAGAAAAACAGGAAGGAGGGAGGCAAAGACTAAGTAAACAACATAATACTAGTTTTAAGAGTCCCTTTGCATTTAACTTTCCTTAATTAAATATGTATGCTGGCCATTGTTTTTGTTAAGCACTGGCTAGGCCAGGTGCTCCTTGGGCTTTTCCTAAGCTTTGACTCCCTCCCCTACCTTGGGGGAGGTGAATCTCTCTCTCTCTGTCTCTTTTTCTAAGTAAACTATATTTTCCAATCTAAAAAAAGTATAATAATGCATACATGAGTATTACATGAACATTGTAGAAAGTGGCAGAGCTAGACTTGTGTCTAAATCTATTTGAATCCAAAGTCCATGCTTTCTCTAATATGATACAGTGTACTCTTGGTAAGAATTAAATGTGGTATTATTGGTTTTGTTAAAATACATACCTGCTTTAAAAAAAAAAAAAAGACTATACAAAATTGGTGGTTTTTTAATCAGGCATTTTAAAATAGCTTTATGGTGTGGAAGTTGTCTCTACTGCAAAAATGCCCAACACCCTCCCTCTGAAATCCTTGATTAATAGGGTGAAATCAGGATAGTTCTGCCTCCAATGATTTTACAGATATATTTTTAATTAACTTCGTTTTTTTTAAAAAAAAAAAACAACCACATCACATTGATTTTTTTACACCATGGTTAAAGTAACCTAAAAAATCACTGATCTGAATGAACGTATTTACTAAATGTTAACATCTCTGATTTGTAAAATGCATTTATTTAGGTTAAACAACAACCTTTTTCTTAAGAAATAGAAAAATATAAATGGATTTTCCTGGCTAATAATTTAACCTGAGTCTTTTAGGATATTGATTTAAATTGTAATTAAAAGGTATTTGATTTCACTCTAATCCTCCCATATACCTCAGCTATAACTCAGAGCTATTTATTCAGTCACTGCACATGGTTATTTAAATGTTTCATGTGTGTATTTCTTCTCTCCCTAGTGATTATAGAGAGTAGCAAGCACCAAAATCCTATTAGGTGCTTGACAAATTAAAGCATAGTGTTGTCATTTTAAAAAGGACTGGACTTGGGACCCAAGCATAGCACAAAAGACTTGGGTCTTCTCGTGAAAGGGTGATCTCTTGATACAAGAAAGGAATCTTTACTGCCAACATGGTTTGTTCTCCAAGAATATAGGGCAACTGCATGGGTGCCCTCAGGGAAGAGATTCTAAGCTGAAATATCTTAAAGATTTCACCTGTGTAGTTTTCCCATTCAACTTCCACCATGCCCCGCTCTCTTGCTTGGAAGCTCTTTGATTTGAGGATATAACAACACTACCGTAATAACCACTTGGCATATGTAGCCTACTTCTCAGGTTACAAACCACTTTTATATCTATCCATTTGATTCTGGACAACAACCACAACTGTTTGCTGTGGCAATTATTATGATCTGCATTTCATAGATGAGAGAATGAAGGCCCAGGGATTTGAAGTTGCCTGTCCAATGCTTCATAGAGCTGGTTCTGGAAGCCAGGCCTCCCACTCTCAGTTCTATGTTTGTTCTACCACCCTATATGGCCACTTGTGTTGTATTTCCCCTTTGAGTCCCACCAACTCAGCCGGCCCCTTGATTCACAGGAGAAAGAAAAGGCTCTGGGATGGGGTTTGTAGCAGCATAAGTTAACTTAAACAAATATCTTCAAATTGTTCCAGTCGATTCCCGGGAAAGGGAATGTTGCTCAATCTCATATACCATTGATGGGAGTGGCAATGGCATACTCTTTTAGGAAGACAAGTGGGTAATACTTACACAATTTTAGAACGCAAATGCCACTTGACCCTGCAATTCCAACTCAAGAAATTTGCCTATGGATATATTCATAAAAACATGCCAAGATATATTCAAGAATGATCAATGCTGAATCTTATGTGAGAGTAAAAAATGTTACATAGAAGATAGCCTGAATGTCCCTCAATAAGGAAACTTTTGTTTTTTGTTTTTTTTTGAGTTGGAGTCTCACTCTGTTGCCCAGACTGGAGTGCAGTGGCTGCTCCCGGCCACTGCAGCCTCGACCTGCTGGGCTCCGGCAATCCTTCCACCTCAGCCTTCCAAGTAGCTGGAACTACAGGCGCGCGCTACCACAAAACTGTTGTTTTTTAAACCACTTTGTTGGAGTATGATTGCATGTAAAAAGCTGTACATATTTTTTTTTTTGAATTGAAGTCTTATTCTGTCGCCCAGACTGGAGTGCACTCAGCCTTCCAAGTAGCTGGAACTACAGGTGCACGCTACCAAACCCGGCTAATTTTTTGATTTATTGTAGAGATGAGGTCTCGCCAAGTTGCCCAGGCGGGTCTTGAACCCACAGGCTCAGGCAATCCACTCACCTCAGCCTCCCAAAGCGCAGGATTACAGGCTGAGCCACCGAGCCCAGTTATCACCTCTACTTCTGGAGTGTCTCCACACCACTTTGTTTGTCCAGGCCTAGCTTCAGACCCACACACACCTATTCCCCTTGCTCGAGTCATTCTCCTCAAACAGCTACTGTGTACCTGCTACCTAGCACATCCTGCTTTATAGTATTATGTTTTTCCATTTTATGCTTGTGTCCTGTGACCAATTAGACTGGTAATAATACAAGTACTAGCTGCCATTTACTGAGCACTTACTATGTGTCAGCCTCTGCTGTATACCTTGTCTGATCTAGGTGTAACATTAGCCCATTGAATAGGTACTGTTATCACCCAGCTTATTAAAGAGAAAATTAATACATAGAAAGGTTATGTAACTTATCAAAAACCCAGAGCTAAGAAGTGTTAAGCCCAGTCTGTGTAACATCAGGATGCCAAACTGCCAGCGTACATGTTCTTATCACTGCATTTTCACTGCCTTGCACATAACAGATTCTTTTTTTTTTTTTTTTGGAGTCGGAGTCTCACTCTGTTGTACAGGCTGGAGTGCAGTGGCATGCTCATGGCCACTGCAGCCTCAACCTGCTGGGCTCAGGTGATCCTTCTGCCTCAGCCTTCCAAGTAGCTAGAACCATAGGCATGTGCCACCACACCCAGCTGATTTTTTAATTTATTGTAGAGACGAGGTCTTGCCATGTTGCTCAGGCTGGTCTCAGGCAATCCTCTCGTCTCTGCCCACACAATAGATTCTTATTCTTGATTATATTACCAATATAAACTTGTAGAATTTCAGAGTTGAAGGGACCTTCAAGTTTATCCCTCATTTTACAAGTGAAAAAGCCAAGACCCAGTAAAACTGAGTAACTGCTACAGTCTTTATGGGATTTAATCTGTGGATTAAAACCAAAACCTCTATACAGAGTACACAAACCAGGAAGTAGAAATCAGCGTGATGTGTTTTCAGTTGCATAAAAGACCCTCAAACTCGAATGCCACCTGAATCCATCAGACTCAGCCTCACCCTTTTCTCCTGTCCAGCATGTGGATAAGAGCTCAGACTCCAGAGTCAGAAACAAGGGTTTGCATCCTCAGCTCCAGCTGACTGACCTTGAGGAAGTGTCTTAATCTCAGAGCTGCCAATTCCTCATCTATCAAGTGCTGATAATGCGATTATTACAGCTCAAGGCTCATAGTTGCATGGAAAGTTAGCCGAGAACCAAGGAAGAGGTATAGAATTTGGAGTCAACCTTAGTTTTGAATCCCGGTCCTGCCTATTGTTCTCTTTGGACAAGTAACTTCACTCTTGACTTCACCTTCCACATCTTTAAAATGGGGGTAGGCCAGGCACAGTGGCTCACACCTATAATTCCAGCACTTTGGGAGGAGAAGGTGAGAGGATTGCCGGAGCTCATAGGTTCGAGACCAGCCTGGGCATATTGGCGAGACCTCATCCCTACAACAAATCAAGAAAAATTGGCCAGGCATGGTGACTCACGCCTATAATCCCAGCACTTTATACTTACCTGGCAAGGGAGATACCATGATCACAAAGGTGGTTTTCCCAGGGCGAGGCATATCCATGCACTCCAGATGTGCTGACCCCTATGATTTCTCCAAATGTGGGAAACTCGACTGCACAATTTGTGGTAGTGGAGGACTGTGTTTGTGCTTTCCTCTGTAAAAAGAAAAAAAAAAAGCACTTTGAGAGGCCAAGGTGAGAGGATTGCCTGAGCTCACAGGTTTGAGACCCGTCTGGGCAACTTGGTGAAACCTCATCTCTACGATAAATCAAGAAAAATTAGCCAGGCATTATGGCATCTGCCTGTAGTTCCAGCAACTTGGAAGGCTGAAGCAGATGGATCACCTGAGCCCAGCAGGTCAAGCCTGCGGTGGCCACAAGCATGCCACTGCCCTCCAGCCTGGGCGACAGAGTGAGACTCCAACTCAAAAAGAAAAAGAAAAAAAGAAAAATTACAGCCAGGCGCAGTGGCTTGAGCCTGTAAACCCAGCACTTTGGGAGGCTGAGGCGAGAGACTTACCTGAGCTCAGTGGTTTGAGACCAGCCTGAACAACATGGTAAGACCTTGTCTCTACAATAAATAAAAAGGTGAGCATTGTGTCACATGCCTGTGGT
>CAUYQG010080014.1:0-82142 GCA_963574415.1 Tarsius wallacei
TAAAAAAGAGCAAAATCATGGATTTCGCAGCAACTTGGATGGAACTAGAATCTATAATACTGAGTGACCTCTCACAGAAACAAAGATCGGAGTATCACATGTTCTCACTCATATAGTGAACCTTGAACATCCAACAAAATACTATAAGAAAGTGACTGACAGTGGTGGGAAATTATGGGGAGGGGAGAGGAGGGGGGATGGGATTAATGACACTCAATACCTGTCTGGGGACGGGAGACACCTCTTATCACCAAGGGTATCTGAAGGAAGCATATTTGTATATCTAATCCTTAACTGTACCCCACAATATGATAATAAAAAATACTGATTAATAAAAAAAAAAGAAGAGTAGGTGCTATTTCTTTTCTTATGGTGTTTCTCGTGTTTGTTAATAGATAATTTTTTTTGTAAGTTTATCTAAACACTACGCACTACTTCTATGTGAAACCTGTTTCTCTCAGAAGAAAATATTGTAGTTCCCTTCATGTCGTTGAGCACCTATAACATATTCACCAATGTTTTGGCTATTGGAGCTATCACTATAAATGCCATTAGGACATTCACTGCCTTCAAGTAACTCAAGAATTGTGTATGTCTCTGGTGGTATATGGGAGTGCAGTGTGATCAGAACTAACCATAAGGCAAAGTTTAATACTCTTCAATATTTTTGTCCCAGGTTAAATTAGCCTTAATGGTTCTGTGGTTTGTGCCAGGTACTTGTTTCAAGAAAAAGTTTCTTGTTTTGTTTGGTTTGGTTTCAGCTTAAAAGATAACATGCTGAGTTTGCCACAGTTCAGAATAACATATATAAACAAAATTGCCATCTTTGTTCATGCTATGAAACCAACTTGAAATTGACTGGTTTTCAGTGGTAAAGACAAAAGTGAGTAGTCTGAGCTAGTGAATGCAGCTGGGTAGGAAGTGACTGTTGCTAGTTTTCCTGCTGAATGGTCCATAAGGGTCACGGCCTTCACATTGTTATCTACACAAACAGATTGGTGGCTCATTGAATGCCAACATTTGCCATTCAAAACTTTATCATGTCTAACCTTCTCTAAGCTCTTTATAACAGATCTTTTACATTTATTATCTTTTGCACATCACAACATCATTTATTAATCTGAGCTGTTTCTTCAGTTTCTCTACCAAAAAATTCTGTTGATTCCATACATTTGGCTGTAAATGGCGAGTTAATTCTTTTTATTTCTATACAAGAAGACTGAGAGAAAGAAATCATTGCCTTTCCTCATTTTCTTTCAGTAACCCCGAGACATTTGAAATATTTGGATCATACTGATAAAACTAATCTCTGTCAAACTACTTCTGTCCTCATCCAATCCATGATGAGCAGCAATAAATATTAAAGCAGAGAGTTTTATTGATAGTCAAACTTTCAAGTGACTTCTTGGGCAGGCCCCTAAAATCACTGGCCAAGGGAAAACTGTATGATCTTGCTGTATTACAGAGGTGATATTTTGGCCCTCTTCAGACCGGGGTTTCTATTTTCCCTTCCCATGCTCTCTATCACCATAAATCTTAATGTCTTTCAAGACCGTTCAATGTCTACCCTTACAGAGAGCTACTTTTGACCATTTTGTTACCATCAGAAGTAATGAGATTTGTCTGGAGTCTTCATCATATATTGTTCCAGCTGTGGGCATATATGAATGTACAAGTTAGACAAAGTCCCTGTTTCATGGAGTTTCTTTCAAACACTGAAAAAAATAACTAAGTAAACTAATAATCATTATTGATGAGTTCCATGAAGGAAATATATCAGAAACTTAGTAAACGATGGCTGGAGAGGGAGGGAGAGGAATGGGCTCCTTTAAATAGGATACTAAGGAGGTCTCTTCATGCACAACCATCTTCATGATTTGGAGGACTTGGAAGATCCAGCCACAAAAAAATGGAAAAAGAGTAATCCAGACAAAGGAAAAGTAAGGAAAAGGTAAACATCATAAGGTGGAAGAATCCTTGTTCCGCTTGAGGAAGAGATGGAAAGTCATCGTTGGATGGATTGGCAAGGGCTGGGTTAGGAAAGGGGTAGAGATGAAAGGAGTGAGGAAGGCTCCCTCAATCATAGAACGCTCTGATCTAATGTTTCACTGGAAAAATTTTATGAAAACATCAAAAATAAATCAAAAGAGAAAAAGTTCATTAATCATTCTCAAAAATACATAATGCTGGTGTGTAGGAAAAAAACTCATATTCACACAAAAGCCTACATAGTCCTATTCATCCTGCAACGGCTTTATCTGTAATTTCCAAAACTTAGAAATATATTACTCAATAGGTGAAAGGATCAATAAATTGCTGGACATCCAGACAATGACATATTATTCAGCACTAAAAGGAAATGAGCTGTCAAGTCATGAAAAGACATGGAGAAAACCCAAATGCATATTACTAAGTGAAAGAAGTCAGTCAGATAAACAAATAAATATTAAAAACTGTGTACATTATGATTCTAAATATATGGCATTCTAGAAAAGACAAAACTCAGGAGCCAGTAAAATAATAATAATAATAATAATGACTGCCAGAAGTTAGTGGGTGGGGATGAAAGGTGTGTGGAGGGATGAATGGACTGAGCTCAGGATATTTTTAGCACACTAAAACTATTCTGTATGATTCCTTAATGAAGTTACACGTCAGTAAATATTTGTCTAAACCCATAGAATGTACAACACCAAGAGTGAACCCTAAAGTAAACTAAGGAATTTGGGTGATAATGTTGTGTCAATGTAGGTTCATCAATTGTAACAAATGGCCTATATTTGACCTTTCATGTTCATGGGTTCCACATCTGTGGATTCAACCAACCACAGATGGAAATACATATATTTAAATTGTGTGTGTGTTCAACATGTATAGACTCTTTTGTCATTATTTCCTAAACTACACAGTATAATGACTATTTACATAGCACTTATATTATAATAGGTGTTATAAGTAATCTAGAGCTGGTTTAAAGTATACAGGAGTATGTTGATAGGTTATATGCAAATACTATGCCATTTTATGTCAGGACTTGAGCATCTGTGGATTTTTGTGTCTAAGGGAAGTTCTGGAATCAATCTCCTACAGACACTAAGGGACAACTGTACCTTGGTGAAGGATGTTAATAATAAGGGAAACTATGCATGTCTGCAAAATCTGTAGTTTCCTCTCAATTTTTCTGTGAACCTAAAACTGCTTTAAAATATAAAGCATTTAAGACAAAAATCACTGTAAACCCAGCACTTTGGGAGGCCGAGGTGAGCAAATTGCCTGAGTCTGCGGGTTCAAGACTAACCAGAGCAACTTGGCAAGCCCTCCTCTGTACAACACATTTTTAAAAAAATTAGCCAGGTGTGGTAACGCACACCTGTAGTTCTGGCTGCTTGGAAGGCTGAGGCAGAAGGATCACCTGAGACCAGCAGGTAGAGATGCTGGGGTGACCATGAGCGTGACACTGCACTCCAGCCTGGGCGATAGAGTGTGACTCCACCCCCCCCACAAAAAAAAATCGAAAAGAAAAAGTAAAAGAAACAAAAGAAATAAATTAAATAAACCTTTACGTTTCGAGACTGATAGCATTCCAATGTATATTCTTTCAGTGTTGGTTTTTGAATATTTTTGTATTTCTATCTTTTCTATTTCAAATTTTTTCCTTTTTGTGTTTGCCTCTCTCCTTACAAGTACTTTGAGAATCATAGGTTCTTCAATTATTTTCTTTCAAATTCTAGCTGTTTTGTGCCTCTATATTTTGTATCTTCCTGAGACATGGAACTTCTTAACTTTCCTTCAGGAATTCCAAATTTAAAGAGTATCAGCCATGAGCCAGGCTTGAACTACAATTTCTGGGTTGTAAGGATGTGTCAGACTCCATCACTGCTCTCAGAAGTTTGATGCCTGGTTATTTATCACTTTGTTTCAGGCATATCTTTTTACCTCAGTCTCTACCAATTGTGGTATGAGCCAGTGGCCTGGGTTTCATCTCCTTTCTGATTGAGCCTACAGGACAGGTACAGTTCATATCTTCTAGATCATTAAAACCTTTAATTTTATTGGTAGGATTTTCAGGGAGAATAGTCTAGGCACGCATAGATTGTATTATCATGTGACATTCACATAAGATATTAATACTATTAAAATAAAATGTGGATTGATTTGACCTGTCACTTATTTTCACCAATTTTGGACTTTTTACCAAGAGAGTATATTCTTCTAAGAAATATTTATTATAGGGTCAAAGCAATAGAATGCATTGAGACAAAACTGAAGGATCTTTTTTGTGTCAAGTTTATAATTTAGGGACTACATGCTCTGCTTTCCAGATCTTGACAATTTTCATCTTACTAAAAGGGTATAACATTCACCCTCCATCTATTTTGAAGGTTGTTCTCCCCTTCACTCTATCCTCACTTTCAGAATTATAAGATTTTACAAGCAATAAAATGTGAAATGACAGAATCATAAATTCTGAGTTGTAGAAAGGCTTTCAAAGGGCGTATTGCCCTACGTTTTATGTATTGAGTGAATATCTTCTATACCATATAAATTCAGCATAGTTAACAGAGTATTGACAAAGAATTTCTGATCAAAGTTTACTCATAACTTGTGCTAAAAGTAAGGCATTAGACAAATAGCTTCTCTGCCTACCCCCCCCCCCCATAGTTTCCCACCACTGTCAATCCTTTTCTTATAGTATTACCGTAGTTGTTTAAGGTCCACTTATGAGTGAGAACATGTGATGCTCAGATCTTTGTTTCTGTGAGAGATCAACTATGGAAGGGCAGGGAGGGGAAGGGAGGTGGAATTAAAGGTAGTCAATATCTGTCTGGGGAAGGGGGGACATACCTAATCAACAAGGGTACCTGCACAATGCATATTTGTATACCTAACCCTTAGCTGTACTCCACAATTTTAAAATAAAAATATATATTAAAAAATAAAATACTTTTTTGCTATAAAAATTAAGATGTGGTTGACTTCTGTTTTATAGAAATATTATATTAGTTTTCCAAATATAAAATACAAAGTTAAATCATAAAAAAATGTAAAAACTAGCTTCTCTGAAGTACTGTTATTTTAAAGTGTGATTCTTATCCCTATGTTACCAGTATGCCAGAGTTATCATGGCAATGAACTTTTTTCTAAAATTTCTGGGTAATTCAATCTAACATAAATAAACCTGAACAAACTGACTGTATTACTTGCCATCAATTATTTGGGCCATAGAAAGGAAGTAATCCCCTAAATCTTAAAAATAATAGAAAAAAATAGCTTCCTAATCATTAAACTGTAAAATCAATACACAATTGGGCAAAAAGTTGATTTCAGTAATCTCCTTTTTGATTCTATAGATTAGTCTATTTGGGACATTTCATATAAATGGGTCATGCAGTACAATATGTGATTCTTTGTGACTAGCTTCTTCACTTAGCATTTTTTAAATTATACTTTTTATAATTTTTTTTAATTTTAAAGATGTGGGGTACAATTCAGGTTTAGGTATACAAGTGATCATAGTACAGGTAAAGTTTCGCCCTTCCTGTGGTCTCCAGGTACCCTTTTTGGTGCTATGTGCCCCCCACCTCACTCCTCTGGCAGTGTTCTGATACTGCCAATACTTTCTTATAGTATTATGGTAAATGTTCTGGGTCCACTTATGAGGGAGAAAATGTGGTACTCAGATCTTTGTTTCTGTAAGAGATCACTGAGTATTATAAACTTTAAGCCCATCCAAGTTGCTGCAAAGTCTGTATGTTTATCCTTCTTTATGGCTTTGTAATATTCCGTTGTGTATATGTACCATTTTTTTTTTATCCAGTCCAGTTTTCATGGGCAGCACTGTTGGTTCCATGTTTTTGCTGTTGTGAGTAGTACAAAGCATATTTTTCCATGAACCATTCTTGTGTAACATATATCAATATTTCATTCATTTTATTATTAAATATTAACACCATGTTTTATTTATCAGTATATCAGTTGATGGACATTTAGGTTGTTTCTACTCTTTGGTTTTTATGGATAATGCTCTGTCAACATTTGGGTATATGCTTTGCATGTGGGTATGTTTTCATTTATCTTGGGTATATACCTAGGTGTGTTTGCATTTATCTTGGGCATTGCTTAGGCATTCCTGGTTCATATAGTAAATCTATGTTTAATATTTGAGGGCCTGCGAGACTGCTTTCCATAACGCTTGTATAATTTTATATTTTTACCAGTAAAATTTGAGAAGCTATCTATGCTTCTGCATCTTCACCAGTAATTGTTATTCTAATTATTTTAAATGTTAGAGGTATAAAAATGTTTTAATGAAGTATTGTTATAATTTTAATAAAAAAATAAGTTTCAGCAATAGCAATAATTGATAATTCTAATTATGTGTGTGTGTGTTTTTAGAAATGAAGGTTAAGAATTTAGATTGAGAACATATTTGAAGAGTAATTTTTTTTCCAGTGGGGAATGACAAGCCCAACTATATAGATATTTTAATTTAAGATATATAAAAATAATTTTTCCAGATACATTGTCTCAATTTATTTAGGCTTCCCAAACGCTTTCTTTCCCTCAATAACATAAAAGAACATTTGTAAAAGTAGCGACTCTCTTTACTGTTTACTAAGAGTTTTATTCAATAGAGTAACACATACTAAACAGGAAATCTTAACATATATTTTTTTCTTAAATGAGCAGAAAGATAAAATTTTTCAAATAGAATAAAGGTTTTTATTAAATTCGATATGAGAAAAATATATTTAATTCCTGCTGACAATTTATAGATTAATCAGTGATTAGTAATTTGCCTTTTGCTTTGATCTTTATTTCTGGTCTCTGTTTAACTGTCTTCAACCAACAGTAAACCGACATACTGCTCCAAAATACTTTTCATGGATTAAATAGCAATCAGCAAACATTTATATCTCCATAATATAAGTAGATTAAAGGGTTACACAATTATCTAAGAAACAGAGGAACAATGATGGTTAGCATACAAATTCACACCTGAAGAATGAGGAGAACTCAACTCAGGCCTCCCTTGAATGTGCTCTGATTATGTAACCCCAGCAAGTCCCTTCTCCTTCCAGTGTTAATGAAAAAGCCGCACTCTGTAAAATATTCTAAAATCTTTATTCTGAAACACTATAACTGACCTCAGCAGAGACTACAGTCTCAAAAGGTTCTGAGAAAGTGTGCTCCAGGTGGTCAGGTAGCAATTTTATATATATATATAAAATATATATAAAATATATATAAAATATATATATATATATATACACACACATTGTGGGGAGACAAGAGTTACGAGCAAAGACATAAATCAACACATGGAAGGTGTACACTAGTTCAGTCTTTTGAGGCAGGATATCTTGGAGTCAGGGGCAGGGATGGGAGTTAGGGTATGTGAGGGTGGCTTATAGGTCATAGTTGAATTTAAATATTTTCTGATTGGCAATTTGGTTGAAAGAGTTAAGTTTTGTCTAAAGACTTAAGAAGTCAGTAGAATGCTGCCCAGATAAGATCAGGGGATCATGAAAGCTAAGACCCTTGTTATGTAGATAAAGCCTCACAGATGGCAAACCTCAGAGAGCATATAACACTATACCAGCATCAGGTTGAAATATTTTTTTTTCATGCTAGACTTTAGCTTTTTTTTTTAGTTTGAAACTTGATATCTTATTGCCACAAAGAGTCTGTTTGTTCACTCTTATGATCTCTATTTTAATGCTCATACTGGTCAGTTGTGCCTAAACTCCAAAAGAGAGTATAAAGAGTCATATCTGATTTCCCTTCCAATCAGGGCCAGAATTTATTTTTTCAGGTTTGTCTGGTGTCCCTTTGGCCCAGAGAGAGGTCAGAACCTTTCAGTCTCTTGATAAGCTTAGGATTTTATTTTTGGTTTACACCAGGCACACAATTTCTTCACTGATGATGAGAGAGGGCAGGACTGCATGACTTCTATGGTCCTTATTATAAATCTCACACTGAGAAAAGGATTTCAGATAATACTAGGCTTCTTAGCCCTCAGAATACAACCCAGCTTTATTGGCACCATCTTCAACATCAATCTCTTTTAAATATAAATGTAATGGAGGAAGACACTGCATTTGACAGCATCACTTCTCTTCCTAATAATCTCTCTTTTACAAGAAGATTTTCAAGGGCACCCCTTTGGAACCCCTCCCACTGTGGGAGCTTTCCTGTCTTCTCAATAAATCCTACTTTCTCAACAACAACAAAAAAAACCCAGAAGATTTTCAGTATAAAGCCTATTTTAATCTTACCAACATCTCAAGTGGTATTTTCCCTATTTTTTATATGAAAGGGGAAAAAAACACCACATTAACAGCCTTATCACTGAGGATGTTGAAGTTAGGATACAAAATTGCATCTGTCTGACTTTGATCCACTAAGAATCTGTAGTATATAGAGAGGTCAATTAATATCTTCCCCACCATTTTACATTCTGACTCAAAAAATCAATCCAAACATTTAAGAACACTCATTTATCTATATGAAGACGTATCTTCCCATATATATATATATATATATATATATATATAATATATGTATACACACACAGATATATATATACACACATATATATATATATAATTACAGGTAATTATGTGACAGCTTTGGCGACAGAAGACAGACACTTAGCCATATTATATTAATAGCAAAATTAGCTGAGCTGTATCTACTGTAAATTTCTAGGGAGGATGAGTCAGCCTCAATAGAAAATTCAAATTATGAAGGGAGTGTTTTCTCAGGCAGAGCAGGAAATGAAGCCTTAGGAAAGATTTTGTACTCATTCATACTATTGTCTCAGCTCTTACCTTTTTCTTTATATTACTAGAGAGAAAAAGACATATTTAATTATTACAAAATAAAATTATAAAGAGACCTACTTAACTTGGAAGACTTTCAAACTCAGGTATCTTATTTGCATTTCAAAGTATTGCAACTAGTGGAATAATGGGATAATTTAAATAAAAAAGCTACAATTTAACAAATCAGAATCTCTCTAGATCATCCCATGCCAAAATTTCTCTCTCTTTAATGTCTCACCATTGTTTTGCCAGTCTCTTGATTTATATTTTTCTGCAATCAATTCCATTTTAAAGCTACTGTCTGTTATTTGCACTGTATACTCAAGAGAATTATAGTCTGTGTTTAAAAATGAGTATTGATGGGAAATGAGACTGCTTTATTCTTTGTCTTTACCTTTTAAATGCCAGTTTTAAAACTTTATCCCTTCAATTTTACTCTGTCTTTTAAGTATTTTAAGCCTGTCAATAAAGCATCTTTATCAAAAGAGCTGCTGGAGTTATGGGAACACTTAACATAGTTTGAAACTTTTTATTCCAACATTCCCAAAGATGTTTCAAAGATCTCACATTATGTCCTTGTGTGCCATTTATTCAAATGCATGCAACAGTATTGCAAGTGGAAATGCCATATGAATCCTTTCTGTTCTTTAACCCTTGCAAACAGTTCAAAATTACCAAATATAGAGAAAATGATTAAATGTAATCTCCAGCATTTGCTGGTAAAACTTGAAAAGTTAAATGAATGCAAAATGGTCAGTTAACATAAGAAAGGCAGACACAGCAAATAAATGAAAATGTTCATCTTTGAAAGGATAATGTATATTATTTATTGAAATGTATATTTGAGATCAAAGGAATGTAATGAAGGTAGATAGAGGCCTTGTTTTTTCACACTACCACATTGTAATTTACAGTTGTTGTATCTATTGTTATCAAGGTAGAGTAAAATTGGAACAAGCCTATACTTTTTGCATTTTAAAGTGGTATAGACTTTTTGAAAAAATAAGGTAACTACTTAGCAATAGTTCTAATTACTTCAAAGTCTGTCCCCGAGAGACTTATTCAACCATTATAACTCAACAAAAGCAGAAAGTTTCATGCTCAGAAATGTGCCCTAGTGCATCATTAGTTATTAAATAATTATAAAAAATTGATTCATATAGCATTACAATTATGTATTAATAGAAATGACACTACATATCTATTCAATTATAATTTCTATAAAGAGTAAAGAGAATCACGAGGAAAAACCTGCGATAGCATTATATAAAATCATAATACAAAATTACATTTTTGTAATGCCTAAAATTTTATGTTGATATGTGCATATGCATATTTTTGTATCTCATTTTCCTTGTCAGAAGACTGGAAATAAAATGTTACCCACTTCTTAACTTTGTTTCAGGTATTAAGTGTGATCATGCAAGTGAAGTGCTCAGTAAGGTTTCTAGCTCATTACTAATCCTTCCATAGATGCAGTCTAGTATTTTTTATTTGTTGTAAACTTACAGGAGTCAATTTGAACATCACTATTGTGAGTTATTTTAGACAGATGAGGCACATTGCCTCTAAAATAGTTTTCAGTGACCTCCACCTCCTGATATTCATACCCTTGTGCAATCCCCGTCTCCCGAATGTAAATAATGCCTAGTGACTCATTTCAAACAAATAAAGCATTACAACAGTGGTGAAATTGTTACTTTTGAGATTATGCTGCAAAAGAACTGTGATTTACATCTTGCCTTTTCTTGTTATTTCTCAATCTCTCCCTCTAGCTTTTATGAATTTAGATATAATGTTATGAGCTTCTCTGTGGAGATGCCCAAGTGGCAGAAAACTGTTGTCTCCGTCCAATAACAAGCAAGGCCCTGAGACCTCAGAGCACCAGCCTGAGTGAGCTTAGAAGTGCATCCTCCACTAGACAAGGCTTGAGCTGATTTTAGTGAACACCTTACTGTAACTTTGAAAGACACTTTGATTCAAAGAATTCACATAAGGCCTGGAATGGTGGCTCAAGCCTGTAATCCCAGCACTATGGGATGTTGAGGTGAGAGGATTGCCTGAGAACATGGGTTCAAGCCCAGCATGGGCAACTTGACGAGACCTCATCTCTACAATAAATCAAAAAATTAGTCAGGTGTGGTAGCATGTGCCTGTATTTCCAGTTACTTGGAAGGCTGAAGTGGAAGGATCACCTGAGCCCAGGAGATCAAGGTTGCGGTGGCCATGAATGTGCCACTGCATGATAGTCTGGGTGCCAGAGTGAGACGCCAACTCAAAAAAAAAAAAAAAAGAAAAAAATAATTCAGAAAGTCATGCCTGGATTACTGAGCCACGTAAGCAACAAGATCATAAAACTTGTTTCAACCTACAGAGCTTTAGGGTAACTTCCTAGAAAGCAATGGATAACTAATAGAAAGATTTCAGTGGCTTCATAAAGTTATTGTCTGAGAATTCTTATAAGTAAGCATCCTCACAATTTTCCTGCAAGGTAATATGTTTAATGAAATCAAGCTTCCAGGTATATCATGCTTACAAATAAAATTTCATTAGCCAAAGGCACAAACACAACACACATACACAAACACAAGCATAGACACATACACAATAGCTATACAGTCTTGTCTTTTAAATTGAATGAAATCTTATTTCAGGCTCATGGGAACTCCAGAAAAAAAAAATTACATGAAAAGTACTGTTGAGGCAAATGCAACAATATTATAACTACCAGGTAAATTAATTTTATGATAAAATTAGACAATATTAATTTTCTAGTACATTGCTGTTAGTAGAACATTCTAAGACAATGACAACACACTATATCTTTGCGATTTAATACTGTGGCCAGTAGGTACATGTGGCCTTTCAGCACTAGAAATGTAGCTATTGTGACAGATATTTAGTTTCAATTTTGGCTAACCTTAGTGAATTTTTATTTAAATAGTTTCATGTGGCAAGCTTTTATCAAAGTAAACTGTATAGGTCCAGTAAGCACTGGGACTTCTGACCACATCTGAATTTTAGGTTAAGACCCCAACTTGGGTGAATTGGCTGCTAAAACTCACCAGATTTTTGTCTCCTTAATAAAATCAGGGCACAGAGTGTAATGTTTCTATCCAATGCACAAATGTTAACATCATTTATTTCATCAATGAAAAAAATATTTATCATCACTTATTGCGGTTGGCACAGTCTAATGAAGATCATATAACCGTATTAAAGCACTTGTAGAACAGTATCCCTGGAGAGTACATTGCTGATTAGAGAGCTCCCAAAATTAACTACAATTCCAACATGGAGACAAGAACTAATTCATACTGTCATTTTGCATTTCTTAGCCTGAAGTACCTTAAAGCATATTGCAGATAATGCAATAAACATAATTAATATTATTATTTACAATTTTAATTCTCAAAGAAGTGTAGAATTAATAATTGTATAACAAAATCCTGGGCTGTTGCAGTGATAAGAATGGGAGACTTGATTATAATACATGAAGTAAGGGTATCAATAACTGCTGCACAGAGTAAGATCATCTCAAAGTGATAATTCTATTTAGACATGATCCTTCTGCTAAAAGTCAGCCTCTATTATCTCTCCAAGCTGTTGAGTCACAGAAGAGGTACAGAAAATAGCTGTGACAGGCATTTTTGATGAAGAGCAGACTCTCTTAATCTTATGATTTGTCAAACAAACACAGTGGCTAGCGAGAACTACACTGATCATTTATGTACCAAATCCTGAATTGTATCCCACATCTTTCATATATATATATATATATATATATATATATATATATATATATATGTTATATTTATAAAAGAACTACACTGGACAAGTCAATATAAATGGTCAACGGAGACCCTGATTGAGCTACTATCGATGGAGAGATTGAGATCTCTTTGCAATTAATGCAGACGCTGCAGTGCAAAAAATAGCCATTTCAACATAAAGTGATGTGAGAATCTGAAGATCAGTGGGTGAAATAAAATTACAATGAATTAGGAAAACGAAAGATATAAGTAATATCAGGTCTGTACTGTTTTCTTTTGTGATAACGGCATGATAATCTTAATTACCTAGGGAGGAAGTACTAGATATTAATATAAAAATATTACTATACATGGTATTAATAAACATTGTATTATTAAGTGTTAATATAAAAACTTAATAAACATTGTAAATATCGTTTTTCTCCCTACATACACAGACCCATACACAAAAATATGCATACATGCGTACATTATACCTATTACATACGTGTAAGCCAACATATAACATATATATATATACATGTGTACATATGTATGTTACATAATTACATGTCATTAGATTATATGTATTTACATTAATTTTAATTCTATTGTGGGTTCAAGTGAATTTGAGTGCTTTATTGACTTTATCAAACATTGGACTTAGTTACGTTTTGCTATTAGTAAACATTATATATATATGTTTTTTGCTATTGGTAAAAATATATATATATATATGTACATATATATATATATTTTTTTTGAGTTGGGCTCTCACTCTATCCCCCAGACTGGAGTGTAGTGACACACTCCCGGCCACCACAGCCTCGACCTGCTGGGCTCCAGTGATCCTTCTGCCTCAGCCTTCCAAGTAGCTGGAACTATAGGCGTGCGCTACCACATCCGGCCAGTTTTTGATTTATTGTAGAGATGAGGTCTTTCCAAGCTGCCCAGACGGGTCTCGAACCCACAGGCTCAGGCAATCCACTCACCTCAGCCTCCCAAAGCGCTGGGATTATAGGCTGAGCCACCGAGCCCGACTTGGTAAACATATATTTAATTTTCTGCATACAGAAGGCAGCAGCAGTATACCATTTTTGTCTTGGTCTCCTCATCTGTAAGTTGAGTATAATAGAAATGCCTACATAAAAGTTTTTAATTAGGATTAAATGGTGTAGTGTATATAAATTTTTGGCACATACCAATTGCTTTGTAAAGAATAGTAATATTATTTATTTATGTGACTAAATTAAAACAAGTAACATGTGCAATAAGCACATTTAATTTTCTATTATGAATACTTTGTGTTACAAATACATTCGTTTATTTTTTAACATAACTGTGATGGGAAATTATAATTTAACAATTTCAACTTATTTTGAGCATGAACTATTGAGAAATTTTACAGTATAATTTATTAAAAATAGTTGCCTTTAACTCTTATTAATAAAATTTTAAAAATAAATTAAGTATTTGAGTTT
The DNA here is from genome assembly GCA_963574415.1 of Tarsius wallacei. NCBI lineage: Eukaryota > Metazoa > Chordata > Mammalia > Primates > Tarsiidae > Tarsius > Tarsius wallacei. The sequence goes on from CAUYQG010080014.1 coordinate 14,062, forward strand.
AGTCTAAATTTATTTTATTAGGAGGTAGTTAATGGGGAATATTCAACACTAGTATATTAAGGGAAGTATTTACATAAAGGTGAAAAACTTTTTTCTAGTTAAAATATATAATTACATCTAAAATAATTTTTCACAATATGGATTAATTTAGCTTAAATATTGTATACAAAATAAATTATTTTCAAAACTCTTTATTCTAGAATTTTGTATAAAGGATACTCTTAGTAAAATTTCAAAGTAGAGATATGATGATATTAACCAGATAGTTAAAAATTGTATTACAATTATTGGAAAGAAGTTCTTCTATCTTGAATCTGAATTTAATACAATAAGGGCAAATAAATTGTAGAAGGAAGATTAAGTAACATTTATCAGGTCTCACACAATCTTGCAATTTATACAAAGTGTTTCTACTTAGCAATTCTGGTAAATGGAAAGCTAAACTCATTTTCTATTTCCTATATAATTTGTGATGGCTTCCAGCAAGATGGCTATGGGATAGGTTGGACTGTGAGAGACTCCACAAAAGCAAGTGACCATAAAGACTCTGCATGAGTAGGAACGTGCTGGTCGGATATTAAAAGTCCATCTGAGGGGAGACTTGGGTTCATGCACCTGGAGCTCTCCTCTGGAGGTGACTGCAACCCTCTACCACCCTGACGTTGGAGCCACTGGCATGCAGGATTGTCTGTTGTACATGGGACTCTCCTTAGACGAGCAGGCAGAATCCAGCTGATTCTCATCACCTGGCCCTTGACCCAAACCATCACCTGTTATAACAAATAGACTGGAACCCCCAGATCCAATCAGTGGAAAGAGAAGATTGGGGAGAGCCGGAGAGGAGCCCCATCCCCGATGAGCAATTTTCTCCACCCCAGGAAGAGGCAGGGACCTGCATTGCCCTCCCCAGCTCCACCCAACCTCCAACTTGGGACCTAAGGTAATCTCAGAAAACTGGGGAAGACAGAAGCCCCTTCCCCATTCTGGATTGGACACAGACAGGTCAGATCTGAGTGGCAGATTTGACAGGCAGCAAGCCCGGTGAGTCCAGATCTGATCCAACCTCCTCCCACCATAGGCCTGAGGCATCCAATCCAAGCTGAAAGCAACCTTCTCAGCCTGCACTGAGAACAGAGGGAAGGGGTTGGAGATCAGAGCTGAAAGGAAGTTGGACATACAGGAAAGACCTCAGAGCAAATTTGGTTCCTTGTTTTATTTTTATTTTTTGTCTGTTTGTTTTGCTCAAGTTTGTTTTTTTGTTTTATTTTAGTTTTTTCTCTCTTTCTGTTTTTGATAACGTTTTTGTACTTGCTTTGTTTCTGTTATTTTACTGATTTGTTTTAGACATCCTGTTTGTGTATGGGAAAAATACATCAATAGGGAAGTTTTTGTTGATTTGTGTGTTTATATGATTGTGTGTTTTAGTTTTTTTACTCTTTTCTGTCTCTTTTTATTTGTTAGTTGGTATGTCTGTTTTCTCTCTTGCTCTTCTCTCTCATCAACTTCCTCTTGACCTCCCCCCTTCCTTTTTGCATTCTTTTCCTTTTACTTATGTAATTTTGCTTTGAGGGAGCAAACCTATACGACCACTGCTTGGGCAGATTGTAAGGCAGTGGGAAGTGGGTTCCAGGGGGCCCACAAACCTATCAGTGGATACTGGAATCTGCAGATACTTTCTGAATCACAGCTCCCCCTTCAATTAAATCTCAAAACTACAAAAAGTACAGCCCCCAACCCATAGTCCAGTTTCAGAATTTAACAAAACCAGAGGATCCACATAAGGACAAATAGGAAATTGAGCAAACAGAAATAAAAGCAACTACCCCATCCCTGAACAACAGAATTAAAGAAGAGGAAAAAAAAAGTTGGGAGGAGGAAAATCTACACAAATGAAGAAAAGCCAAAAGAAGGATATGGGTCAGACACTGAGAAAACAGACTTCAGAATGCAAACAATGAAGAACCCCCAGAATGACTGGTCTCAAACTACAAACCCAGATATCAAGACATTAATAGAGAGAGTAAATAGAATTGAGGAGAGAAAAAAGGACAGAATGAAGGAATTGCTAACTGAAAAAACAGCAGCAAAGAATACTATGAATGAAATAAATAACAAACGGATAAGCATGGAAAGCAGAATTAGCCAAGTAGAAGAAAGAATTTCAGAGCTTGAGGACCAAAATATAGAACTAACCCAAACTGCCAAAAACATAGAAAAGAAACTTAAAAAGACAGAACAAAACATTCAAGAGATGAGTGATCATTTCAAGAAGTCGAACCTAAGAGTAATTGGGCTTCCTGAAGAAGAAGAGAGACAGAGACCACACTGTAACAAACATTCCAAGAAATTATTCAAGAAAACTTCCTTCATCTCATCAGTGATGCTACAATTCAAACACAAGCGATTCAGAGGACACCTGTAAGACAACAAATGAGAAGACCAAACTCTTAGACACATAGTAATTCACCTAAAGACAGTAGTTTATAAAAGAAAAAATCCTAAAGGCATCAAGAGAAAAAGGTCAGACTACCTAAGAGAGAAGATCAATTAGAATAGCAGCAGATTTATCTACAGAAACAGTTCAGGTTAAAAGAGTTTGGGGCCCAGTCTTCAAAGTTCTCAAAGATGAACAATTTCAACAAAAAATAACCTAACCAGCTAAGCTAAGCTTCATCAGTGATATGGAGAACTAAAGTCTTTCCCAGACATTCAACCCCTAAGAACTTATGTGCCTCCAGACAAGCTCTACAAGAAACACTTAAGAAAGTATTAGACACAGAAGAAAGGGAAAAAAAGAAAAACAAGGGTGCCAGAAAAAGACTGAAAACACACATGAATCAACCCAAAAATTAAAAGAAATACAACAAATAAACAGGAACAACAACAACTCTATAAGAACTTCATGAAAAGGATTAAAGTCTCATATTTTAATAACTATCCTGAATGTGAATGGATAAAATGCACCACTGAAAAGACATAGAATTGCAAAATGCATAAAATATCATGAGGCAACAATATGTTGTCTCCAAGAGACTCATCTCACCAGAAAGGACACTTACAGACCCAAAGTAAGAGGATGGGAAACAAAATTTTAGGGATTGTGATCTTAATATCAGACTAAATACCCTTTAAGCTATCAAAAATTTAAAAAGATACAGAAGGTCACCACATAATGATAAAAGGTTCAATCCATCAACAAGAAATATCCATTCTAAACATATATGAACCCAACATAGCAGCATCAATTCTCATAAAGCAACTTCTAGGCAAACTTTAATAGGATCATAGCTGGGGACTTTAAAACTCCACTCACAACCCTAGAGAGATCATCAAGACAAGAAATCGGCAAGGAGTTCTGGAACCTCAATGTGACTCTTGACCAAATGGACTTAACTGATACCTACAGAACACTACACTCAACGACCACAGAATATACATTTTACTCATCACTGCATGGAATGTACTGTAAGATTGAACACATTCTCGGCCATAAATCAAGCACAAACAAATATCATAAAATTGAAATTCTACCATACACCTTCTCAGACCACAGTGGAATAAAAATAATTATCAACACCATCAGAGTTCCCCCAAAACCCACAAAGACATGGACTCTAAACAGCATGATGCTAAGCAACTCCTGGGTCAACATGGAAATCAAAACAGAGATTAAAACATACCTGGAAACAAATGAAAATGAAGAAACATCTTACCAAAAATCTCTGGGATGCCATGAAAACAGCAGTAAGAGGGGAATTCATATGTTTAAAAACACACTTGAAGAAAATGCAAAGATCACATGTTAACAGCTTAACGAGTCATCTAAGGAAGATAGAAATGCAAGACCACGAAAACCCTAACATCAGCAGAAGAATCCAGATCCCCAAAATAAAATCCCAAATCCAGGACATAGAAGACAAAAAGATAATGCAAAATATCAATGCAGCCGGGCTCGGTGGCTCAGCCTGTAATACCGCGCCTTTGGGAAGCTGAGGTGAATGGATTGCCTGAGCCCGCGGGTTCGAGACCCGCCTGGGCAAGCAAGACCTCATCTCTACAATAAATCAAAAAATTAGCCGGGCGAGGTAGCGCGCGTCTGTAGTTCCAGCTACTTAGAAGGCTGAGGCGGAAGGATCGCCGGAGCCCAGCAGGTCGAGGCTGCGGTGGCCGGGAGCGGCCACTGCACTCCAGTCTGGGCGACAGAGTGAGACTCAAACTCAAAAAAAAAAAAAAAAGAGAGATTCTTAAAAATATTTTAGACATGGTTAAACATGCAAAATGACTGCCTGAAAAAATAAGTCATAATAAAGACCAAAACCATCCTTTAAATTAAGAAAACATCATGTGTGCGCACATGTATATGTGTTGTATGGATGTGTATGTGCTTACAGAGAGTTAGTAAAGGCCACCAAGGAATAAAAATAAGTACAACATTACTCACTCTCCATAGGAAATCATTCTCCTTTACTTCCTTTAACTCACTTTCTGCTCAAGGCACTCTCAATAATGCCACAATATAAAACTGCCGTTCTACAAAGTTAATTACTTGACCACTATGAAACCGAGACTCCAACGAGCTACTCTTTTACAATAAGAACTCTGTTACATACAACTAACATTCAATCTCGCTTCTTCAGTCAATGCCCTCCAATCTATTACAAAATCAAAGGCACAAAACTCTGGACTGGTGGCTTTATAAAAAGAGGAAAAGAGACCTGAGCAAGCATATTCAGCCTCCTCGCCATTTAAAACCCAATACTGCCGACAATCTTCAGAGACTCCCCCCTCAACAAGAAGACTTTCACTAGATATGCTCCCTCAACCTTGGGCTTCCTAGCCTCCATAACTGTAAGAAATAAATCCCCTTTCTTTATAAATTATTTAGTTTTAAGTATTCTTTTGCAAACAACAGAAGACAAACTAAGACAGATACCCTGACCCAGTTAACTATCATAATCCCCTGAAGTCTTTATCAGCTTCTAGATAGGAATTTGCTTCTAATACTAGACTTTCGACCCAGTTTTTGTCTCCACCTAAGAATGATCATGTACTAATGGCTCCTCGTACATAGCACTAATTTTAACTCATATGTCTTTTATTCTCTTACTTACTCACTTATTTATTCAATATAAATTTACTAAGATACTACTCTATACCAGACTCAGTCTGGAGTAATGCAAGTAAGACTGATGGCAGCACTTCTCATGAAATTCACAATCTAGTAAAAGAATCAGTCATTAAAATGATAATTACACAAATATATACCTACTTGATATTGTGAAAAATGTTAAAAAGAAGTTAGATTGCTATGAAAACATAAGGAAGAAATGGGAGAAAATATTTGCAAACAATTTATCTGACAATGATACCCTGAATATATAAAGAACTCCTAGAACTCAATATTTTTTTAAAGATCACTTCAAAATAGGCAAAGGACTTGAATAGACATTTCTCCAAAGACAAATGACCAATAAGCACATGAAAAGATGCTCAGTATCACTACTCATTAGGAAAATCCAAAGGAAAACTACAGTGAGATACTACTTCACATCTATTTAGAAGGCTACTGTTTAAAAAAACAGAAAATAACAAGTGTTGTCAAGGATGTGAAGAAACTGGAACCCTTGTGTATGGTTGGTGGGAATGTTAAATGGGACAGCCACTATGGAAAACATATGGCAGTTTCTCAAAAAATTAAAAATAGAATTACCATATAAGCCAGCAATTGCACTTTTGGGGTATATACCCAAAAAGCAGGGTCTCAAAGAGATATGTGTACACCTGTGTCCATGGCTGCATTCTTTACAATAGCTAAAACACAGAAACAACCCAAGTTTCCAGTGAGGATTAACAGATATGCAAAATGTGGTATATACACACAATGGAATATTATTCAGCCTTAAAAGGAAGGAAATTCTGACATATGCTGCAACATGGATAAGCCTTGAAGACATTTTGATAAGTGAAATAAGACAGTCACAGAAGAACAAATACTGTATGACTGCACTTACCTAAGGTTATTTAGAGTAGTCATAATCTTAGAAACAGAAAATAGAATGGTGGTTTCCAAGGGCTGAGAGGAAGGGAAAGATGGGGAGCTATGGTTTAATGAGCACAGTTTCAAACTGGCAAGATGAAAAGAGTTCTTGAGATGAATGGTGGTAATGGTTGCACATCATTATAAGTGTATTTTATAACATTAAACTATACATTTAAAAATAGTTAAGAAGGCAAATTTTATGTCATATATATTTTACCACAATTTTAAAAAGAAAAAAAAATCTTTATACTCTTAAAATAGGTACGGGCCATTATTATACAAATTATACCGCAATGAAATGTTTGATTAAAAATAAAACAAAACACAAATAGAAGAGGGATTGAATTCATCTAGGTAGTTTTAAGAAAGCACCACTTAACCTGTGATAATGTTTCACACCTATTGTCTTACCCTAAACACAATTATTTTGACTAGAATATGCAAACAGACTGCCAATGTGAACATAAAGAACCATATACCACAAAGTGTCAATTTCATAAAGGTCATAATAATAATGATAATAATAATGGGTAAGTTTATTGAGTCTTTGAGCATACAAACATGACAGGAAAAGTGACTAAAATTGGAAGTCAAATATGGCCCTATCTCAGAGCTTAACATTTTATTTTGACAGAGAGTTAAAATAACTGTTCACTGGGAGAAGCCACTTTAATTTACCAAAACTTTCAAAACTTCTTTGGCAAATACACTAAAGAATTAATGAATCATTTAGTAAGTATATTTGTTAAATGAATTGATAAATCCATGAATCAGTGAATAGTGAATACAAAAGCAAATTCACATAAGAGGAAACAAAAATAATAAAAAGATGTGATAGATGATCAATCCTACTGTAACTGAAGAAAAATGAATTAAAAGAAAAATATTGTATGTATACTCTTCAATATTTAATAATTTTGAGGTTTTATTAAAATAATTATCATCCTTTATTCTCAGGTGTATTACATATTTATGGAATGATCTGGGAGAGCAATGTTTACTATGTGTTATTTTTTAAAGTTTATAATTCATTATTAAGTTATTCCATTGTGTGAATTTATCCCCAAAAAATAATTAAAATGAAGAAAAAAATGTTTATACTATCCTCAACAAAAATTAGAAAACACTTTCAATATAAAAGAAGAGGGCTGACTGGGCTTGGTGGCTCAGCCTATAATCCCAGCACTTTTGGAGGCTGAGTTGAGGCAAGTGGATTGCCTGAACTAGCAGGTTTGAGACCAGCCTGGTCAGCTTGGCAAGACCTCGTCTCTACAATAAATTGAAAAATTAGCCAGGCGTGGTAGTGCAGCCTATAGTTTCAGCTACTTGGAAGGCTGAGGCGGAAGGATCACTGGAGCCCAGCAGGTCGATGCTGGGGTGGCAGTGAGTGTGCCCCTGCACTCCAGTCTGGGAGATTGAGACTCCAACTCAAAAAAAATTTTTTTTCTTAGGTAGTTATAAAAATAAACTAATTCCACTTCCAGGATGATAGGATAGATGTAAATTTCCCTATTTCTCATGCTCTATATAATCAAAAATCAGACATCATAAATAGCAAAAACTAAGACTCTGATAAAAGACAGAAAAGGAGTATCAGTTAGAGACCGCTAGACCCAAGGAATAACATGGTAGTAAGGTTTATGGATTTTGTTTTTTGCCTCAAATATCCCAGCCTTGAAGCTCAAGAAGCCAGCAAATCAGAAAGGCCAATGGGTACAGACAAAAAAAAAGAAAATCCCAGGAAAAGCCTGCTCTCCCTAACTAAAGGACCTGAAAGAAGTATTCCAGCAAAACAGAAAACTTTTAGGCTAACTGGTCTACTCCAGGTAAACACCAGTGCAAAAACAATGACCTTACCCCTACCAACAAGAACAAAGTTTAATTAGAGATCCTGGATGCCCGCTTTCAGCATGCTCTAACAAGGAATCCCAACACTCCTGCCTAGGTAGAATAAGAGAAGGCTGAAGAGAAAGCCTAGACTTCCAACAACCCAGCAGTAAGGAAGCTAGCCGTCCTCATTGAGCTGGGGTAGTGTCAAGAGACATATACCAGAGACTCAGAAATTTTGCTAATCCCCAGGGATAACATATCACCCCACTACTACCACAATGTCAGTAGAGACCTCACTGGGTACAGTAATGAGGCAATCCAAACACTCCAAGCCAGGGAAGTATCAATACAGGCCTAATTAAGAGCCAGAATTTCCACTGTGGGCCAGAAGTAGCAAGATCCCTCCTGCCCTTAAACAGCAATGCAAGCCAAGAGGAGAACCTGGACTTCTACCTCTACCTAGCAGCAACAAGGGGGCATTTCCCCTTCTACTGTTGGACTATTTTCAGAGAAAGCCAGCTGAAACAGAAAGCTTAAATATGATACAGAATCTCAGAACATGATATCCAACATACCCAGGTTTCAAATAAAAATTACTTGTCATACCAATAACCAAGATGGTTCCAAGGTGAATAAAGAACGACGGATATCACCAAGAAGACATAGATGGATGTTAGAAACACCTGAGAAAGAGTTTAAAGCAGCCATCATAAAAATTTATTCAATTAGTAATTATAAGCAAGCATGAAGAAAATGAAAATAGAAAGATTTTGGCAAAGAAACAGGAAGCTGTAGCAAAACATAAAAGATGATGATATAAAAGTAAACCAAACAAATTTTAGAATTGAAAAGTACAATAACCAAAACAAGAAACTCAAGGAATGGGTCCCATCCCAGAATAGAGAGGGAAAAGGAAAGACTAAAATGCGAGATAGACAATAAAAATTATCCAATGTGAACTACAGAAAAAAATAGAAAAAATGAAGAGTCTCAGAGACCTATGAGATCACAGCCAAGTAAACTGGGAACCAAACGTTAGTTGCTTTTTGAAAAGAAAAGACAGATTTGAGCAAGAGAAAAACTACATCTTCATACGGGAAGAAAAAAATCAAATGACAGTAGTTATTGCATTAGAAAATAGACCATATGTTCGTCTTCCTTTATGGTTGCATAATATTCCATTGTGTATATGTACCACATTTTTTTAATCCAGCCCAGCTTCACTTGTCATCAGAGAAATGCAAATCAAAACCACATTGAGATACCGCCTAACCCCAGTAAGAATGGCCATCATTAATAAAACAAACAACAACAGATGCTGGCGAGGATGGAGAAAAAGGAACGCTTCTACACTGCTGGTGGGAATGCAAAACAGTGCAATCTATTTGGAAGACAGTGTGGCAGTTTCGGAAAGAACTAGAAATTGACCTTCCATATGACCCAGCAATTCCCCTATTTGGAACAAACCTGGAGGAACTCAAATCATTCTACAAAAAAGATACTTGCACATGTATATTTGTTGCAGCTCTATTCACATTAGCAAAAACAAGGAACTAACTGTCTTGCCCATCAAAACTGGACTGGATTAAAAAAATGTGGTACATATATACAATGGAATATTATGCAGTCATAAAGAAGGACAAATATATGGATTCTGCAGCAAATTGGATGGATTTGGAGTCGATCGTACTCAGTGATTTATCACAGAAACAAAGAACAGAGTCCCATATGTTCTCACTCATAAACGGACCTTGAACAATTATAATGCTATAAGAAAGCAATGGGTAGTAGTGGGAAACTGTCCGGGGTGGGGGGATGGGATAGGCAGTTGAGGGAAACTGCTAGGGGAGGGAGGGGCATACCTCAACAAGGGTACCTGCATGATCAATGTTTATATACCTAACCCTGAAATGTACCCCATGTCATTATAATAAAAATTAAAAATAAATAAATAAAATGACAGTAGTTATTGCATTAGAAAACAGAAAGACCAGGAAGAAATGGCACAATATATTTCAACTGCTATGAAATAAAATAAAATATAAAAATATAAAACCTAAATGGAATTCTAAGTAATGTTCAACACACAAGTTGTCAGGAAAAATAAATGAAAAACAAAGTCATCAAACAGACAGTAAAAAATAAAATGGCAGATGTAAGGCCTAACACATTGATAATTTCATTAAATATAAATGAGTTAAATATACCAATTAAAAGACAAGAATTGCTGACTGGATCAAAAAGCATGATTCAACTATATGCAGTCTATAAGAAATTCACTTCAAATATAGCAATGAAGGCAAGTTGAAAGTAAAAGAGTGGAAAAGAGTAGGTTGCATAAACATCAATAAACAGAAAGCATAACATAGTAAGATACCACTTTACATCAACCAAAATATCCGTAATAAAAAAGAGAAACAATAACAAGTGTTGGTGAGGACGTAAAGAAACTGAAACCCTCATACACTGCTGCTGGGAATGTAATATGGGTTCAGCTGCTACGGAAAACTCTGGCAGTTAAACAAAAAGTGACCATATGACACAGCAATTCTTCTCCTACATAAATACCCAAGAGAATCGAAAAAGTATGTCCATACAAAACCCTGTACAAAAATGTTTACTAAACCATTATTCTTAGTAGCCAAAAATTGAAAACAAAAAAATGCCCACCAATTGATGAATGGATAAACAAAATGTAGTATATACAAAATATATTATAACTATAGTATAGTTATACTATAGAATATTATTCATCCATAAAAATAAAGTACTGAAACATAATACAACAATAATGGGCCTTGAAAAAAGTATGTTAAGTGAAAGAAGTCAGACAAATTACTACATATTACATGATTCCATTTATAGAAAATATTCAGAATAGGAAATCCATAAAGAAACACTAAGTAGATTAGTGATTGCCAGGAGACAGGGAAATGAGAATAGGGAGTGGCTGCTTAATAAGTATGGGGTTCTTTGGGAGAGGTAAAAATGTTCTAAAATTAGACAACTTTACGAGTGTGCTAAAAATCCCTAAACTGCACACTATAAATTAGCTAAATGGCAAACTTTTTTATGTGAACTTTATCTCAATATTTTAAAAATGGTTATTTCAATGTCAAATAAAGTAGACATAACAGAAGAAAATCACAATCTGAAATATATATAAATCAAACTACATAACTACAAAAATGTGAAAGAGAAAAATCAGAACTGAAAAAAGAAATAAACAAATCCACAATTATATTTGGATACTTCAATACCCCCTCTCAGTAGCTGACAGAATATAAGCAAGGATATTGATAATGTCAAAAACATCATCAATCAATAAACTGTTTTTTAAATTATAGAACAGCAGAATACACATTCTTTTCAAGTGTCACAGTACACATTACAAGGTAAACCATATTATCCTGGACCATAAATAAAATTAAAATTAATTTCATATAAAATTAAAATTAATCTGTTTACGTTATACAGAGTTCATTCTATGACAATAAATTCGAAATCAATTTAAAAATAGATAATAGGGCGGGCTCAGGTTCAGCCTGTAATCTCGCACTTTGGGAGGCCGAGGTGAGTGGATTGCCTGAACCCGCAGATTCGAGACCCGCCTGGGCAACTTGGCAAGACCTCATCTCTACAATAAATCAAGAATTAGCCAGGTGTGGTAGCGCGTGCCTGTAGTTCCAGCTACTTGGAAGGTTGAGGCGGAAGGATCGCTGGAGCCCAGCAAGTCGAGGCTGCGGTGGCCGGGAGCGGCCACTGCACTCCAGTCTGGGCGACAGAGTGAGACTCCAACTCAAAAAATAAAAAATTAAAATTAAAAAATTAAAAATATAAAAACATATAATAGAAAAATCTCCAGATACTTAAAAATTAAACAGATCTAAACAGTTCATGAATCAAAGAGAAATTCTCAAAGGATATAAATGAAAAATAATGCACCAGCAAAAATACAACATATCAAAATTTGTGAGTCACAACTAAATCAGTAGTGAGAAAGAAATTTATAGCACTAAACATAGTTAGAAAAAATTAAGACTCAAAGTCAATAATCTAGGTTCTCACCTCAAAAATGTAGAAAAAAGGAAAGTGAAATAAACCCAGAGCAAGCAGAGGGAGGAAATAATAATAGCAGAGATCAATAAAATTTATGTTTAGAACTTGTTTAAAGATCAATAAAACTGACAAAACTCTAGAAAAACTAACAAAGAGAAGCCATAGATTACCAATACAAGAAATGATAAGGGATATCATACAGACTTTGCAGTTAACAAGAGGTTAATAACAGAATACAAGCAATTTTTACAGAGTTGAAAATTATGACTAGATGAAAGATTTTTTCAAAGAGGAGGGGGAAACTCCAAAAAGTAAATCTCTAGGTGTAAATGGAGAAATCTACCAAATCTTTAAAGAATAATTAATATCCCTTCCAGACAATATATTTCAGGACATAAAAAAGGAGAAAAAACTTCCCACTTCATATGAAGCCAGAATCACCCTGATACGGAAAACCAAAGATATTAGAAAAAAGGAAAACTATAGACAAATATTCTTAATTAATGTAAACTTACCAAAATATTAGAAAATGGAATTCAGAATGTGTTATTATGTTTGAAAATATAAATATAATAAATACATCCATAGCCAACTAGGGTTCATTCCAGGAATGGATGGCTGGTTCAAATCAAAAAACCAACGCCATCTACCATATTAACAGGTTAAAGAAGAAACAACCATATGAAGGTATTAACTGGTGTAAAAAAAAGTTGACAAAGTTCAAAACCTATTCATGATTTAAAAAAAAAACTTTTAGAGAAATAGGCATAAAAAAGAATTTCCTGAAAATGAGAAAGAACATCTACAAAATCATGTAAAATTACTTAATGCTAAAAGATTTGAATAATTTCCCATTATGATTGAAACAAAGCCAAATATTAAAATTATAAGTCACTATATTACAATGACTGCTGTCATTCAATATAATGCTAGAAGTTCTAGCCAATGCAACAAGAAAAATATACAAGTGAGAAAAACAAACAAAAAACGCCATCTCTCTTTGCTTTTGACATTAATACACAAAGAAACACACACCTCCTAGAAGTAATATGAGAGTTTTAAAAGGGGATACAAAATAAAAATAGAAAAATCATTGCATGCTTCTCAATAAGTATATACAGATAATAAAAATAACATATAATATCATTTACAATCACTGAAGAAAATACTTAGATGTAAAACTAACAAAACATGTATGGGACTTATATGCTGATGAAAGACATCAAATATAATCTATATAAATGGAGAGACACAGTATTCACTGTTGGAATACTCCCATAAATATTATTCTAAAATTATTAGTGGAAAGGCAAAGGAAATAAAATAGCTAAAAGCAGTTTCAAAAAAGAAGTAAGAGAAATCAGTCCACCCAATTTTAAAACTTATTATACAGCTACAGTAAGCAAAACTGTGTGGTACTGGCAAAAGAATAAACACACAGATCAGTGGAACAGAATAGAGAATCCAAACACATAAAAACATGCCAAAATAATTTTTGACAAAAATACAAATTCAATTTAATGAAGGAAAGCCATTTTTTAACAAACAGTGCAGGAACAGGTGGATATCCACAGGCAAAAAAAGGACCATCAAACTCCTTAAAAAATTAAGTTAGAAAAAAAGCATAGGAGGAATTCTTTGGGATCTAGAAATAGGCAAAGAGGAGTTCTTAAACTGAACAAAACTAAAATCCATAAAAGGAAAAACATTTGGCCTCATCAAAATTATAAACTTTTGCTTTGCAAAAGACCCAGGTAGGAGAAGAAAAGCTGCATACTGAAAAAAGATACCTGCAAACCACATGTCCAACAAAGGACTAGAATATATAAAGAACCCACAAGACTCAACAGTAAAAGTATAAAAAGTACAATTAGAAAGTAGGCTAAAAACATGAACAGACATTTCATTGAATGGATACACAGGTAGCAAATAAGCTCACTAAAATATATTCATCATCATTTGTATTGATATTAGGAAAATGCAAATTATAAACAGAATGAGATATTATCACACACCTATCCCAATGGCTAACATAGTGGGCTGATGCATAAGTTCATAGCATTTTTCAATTGCCCATGGAATGCAAATGTTACATGAATGTTGACTGGTCACAGTTTATTACATTTGCCAGTTCTTGGGTTGACTGATGTGAATCATCGTGGATTAAAGTGTTTAAAATGGTCTTCATTAGAGCCTGATGGTCTTCCTGATCATGGAGAATCACTCGGGTCAAAGCAGCCCTCTTTGAAACAACAAAACCCTTCTCTTGCAGTGCTTTCCCCAATGGCAATCTCCTGTACACTACACAAATGTTTCTAGCCACCTCCGCACCTTTACTGCTCTACTAAACTCAAACAGAAATGTTGGAAGTGTTCATTTTTTTTCACTTGACACTCCATCTTCTTTAGACCACAAATAGTACTAAGTTTCTTCAAGTCTGCAAAATGCAAGGCGGGATCACAAACACAACATTGTTACTTCAAATAACAAATGATAAACTCCCATTGTGTTGCCATGCCCCAAACTACAAACTATGCATCAACTCAATAAAAGACAGTACCAAAATCAAGTACTGGTGAGTATCTGAAGAAAGTGGTAAGTCATACATAGCTGTTGGGAATGTAGAATGGTACAAACACACTGAAAACTGGCAGTTTCTTGAAAAACCACACATACAAGTACCATATAACCCAGCAACTCACTTTGGGCTTTAATCCCAGAGAAATGTAAATAAATGTTCACCCAAAAACTTGAGCACAAATGTTTACAGAAGCTCTATTTCTAATATGCAAAATTGAAAACAACCCGTATATTCTTCAACAGGTAAAGTGAACAAGTTGTGATACATGCATACCATGGAATACTACACAGCAATTAAAAATGAATAAACTATTGATACATACAACTACTTGAATAGATCTCCAGAGGAGGTCAAAAAGTCACACATTATATGATTTTTTAATATCAATGTCTAGAAAAGCCAATTCATAGGGACAAAGTAGATTAGAGAATTCAAAGGACTGGGAGCAATTACTTGAAGGCTATGCGGTGTTTTATGGAGTGATATAAAGGTTTTGAAACTAGAAAGCTGGCAATTGCACAATGTTGTGATGGCACCAAATGCCACTAAATTGTACACTTTACAATAGCTAATTGTATGTGAATTTCACCTAATAATAGAAGTAGGGGAAGAGATAAGCTACAAGGGAGGGAGATGAACTGAGGGACAGAAAGAAGGAGAAATCAATCAATAACAGGTTTAGAACCATCTGGTTCAAATATTTGAAACCTAAAACAAATGTGAAAAATATCTATTTATTATTCTTTTAAATTCCTCTTAGTTTGCATAAATTCACTTGTAGGAGAATGTTCAGTGTTTAAACGATAAGCAAGTACTTGTTCTAAGAGTTGAAAGAGTCAAAAAAAGAGAAATATAGGGGCCAGTACATTTGGATAGGATCACTGCAAATCTTATGAACTAATATCCTTTTTCATGTTTTAACATTTTCATCAACCAACTCCTAAAAAGAGTCATTGCACACTACAAAAGTTATTCAATTTTAATGCCTATAAAATGCTCTATAGTTGCAAGAGAAAAACAATCTGAAAATTACTAAGAAATACTATCTAGGAAGTCTGTCAAAATATTTTAAAATACATATATCTTGAAATCAAATTTTGCAGAGTGGTATTTCTTATCACTAATAAAAAAAAAACCTAGAAAATTTTTCCTGTACTCCTAAAAATAACCTTTTAAAACCAAGTCACAGACAAATGTCAGGCTATACAATGTTATTGTAACAGGTTATTACACCAAAAGAATGTTAATTATCAATCCCTAGATCATTTTTTTTAAATGTTTGCAAGAATAGTTTTAGCCTCTTTATCTGCTCAAAGCACAAAAAGCTAAGTGGTGTCTGTATAAACCAATCATTTCACCAGCAGTTTTATATTTCTTTAAAGCCTCATATAAAAAGCACCTGCCTAAAGTGAGTAATGGAGTTTTATATTCATTGCACTTAGGAACAGTGTATGTAACCTATTCCGTTTTCCTCCCTTGTGGAATATATTTTAGCTTATATTGCACAACACATTACCGATGCATATAAAGACTCTCTGATCAGCCATTTGGACTGCCGTCAGCAACCTGCCTGAGTGCCTTATTTTTTTCCCTGCCCTAAATAACAAATCCACTCTATTTAACAAGTCAAATGAAAAAAATTATTTTTAAGATAGTGATCTTACTTTTTTAATAAATATATAACACATGTATGTGTACTAACTATATTTGAAATACAATGCTGGGACACAACCCCCGAAAAAATTTGTGTAGCTCATAGTTTAAAACTAGTTAAAAAAAAATCATTCCAGAGGAATAAAACAGAAGTCTATATGGGAAGCACTTGATGTCTGTTTTCTCTCTTGAACACCTGAAATTCAAAAATATTATGACTACACTAGAACAAAAGCTAAGCTAATTTTGATGCACTAAAGTTCTGGAAGCAGGAAAAAACTACTATTAAAATTGAGTCAAACTCATATCTGACAGACCCTTAAGATCTTTTCAAGACACAAATATCCCAGTCATTGCCAAAACTCCCTGAAACAGGAATAAAGGTAAATTTTAAAATGAGTGACGATAATGAAAATGTGGTATGCTGTTTTGTTGCTTAGATTTAAGCATTAAGTACAATTGATAAAGAGTAATAAAGAGTGAAGGGAAATACAGAAATGGAAAAAAGCCAGGAGATTTGCCATAATTAAAAAATGGTGAGTTGATAATATTCTAAAATAATATCTATTTTAATATATTATATTACAGAGGAACTGTAAAAAATAAAAGCGTGCAAAGCAAAAGCTCCGCACTGCCCCTTTGCTGGTACCCTCATGCAATAACCTAAGGTCAATAACTAGTGTCAATTAATGAACATTAACTTAGACCCGACTATGCAAAATTAACTGTATTAGGGTTGAATAATTCAAAGAGCTATAAAATATAGCACCTGCCCTCAAATAGCTCATAATACATTAGGCAAGAAATTAAAAGACATGCAAAAAATATCTAGCTAATCCAACAATAGATTACATCAAGTACTAACAAACATAAAATCTAGGAACGTACAAAGCTATAATAATCAGAGCTCATCATTTAAAATGGGCTGGTAAACATTTTTAATAAAGGGCAAAATAGTAAATATTTTAGGCTTTGCAAGTCATACAGTCTCTTGTATTTACTCCACTCTGCTGTTGTAGTACAAAAGAGTCACAGATAATAACCAAACAATCAAATAATAATGATGGTTATTGAGTCCCAGTCAAAAACAGTTGGATGATAGGCTGGATTTGGTCCATGGGCTGTACCTTGTCAATCTCTGTCCTTAGAGTACTTGTTCTCAACCATGGGCTCCCGTCAGATTGACACAGAGGTTTTATTAAAAGATCAGCATCAAGAACCTATCCTCAGAGATTTCAAAATAACAGGCCTTGTGAAGGGCCTGCAGGTCAGTATATTTTAGAAGCTCTAACTACTGTTCTAGAGGCAAAAAGATTTTGATATGAGAAACCTAAAGTTAAGCTCTAAAATTAAAAATTCTGTTCTAGAACCTACCGATTTTTGGCCTAAGAATGGAGAGGAACCATGGTGGGCCAGTTAGGAGATCAAGAGGCTTATACTTAAAGAAGAATCTGTATTAAAAGCAAACGCTATTTGAAAAATAACTATAATCAAGCATAACTGCTTAGAAAAACTGAAATGAGAGAAATTCAAATACTCATATTCTTTCATCTATACTCAAAAAACAAATCAGAATAGTTCTCATTTCTAAGGTCAAGGTATTTGATAAGGAAGGACTATTATCACTAAAAAAAAATTAGCAAAGTGAACTCTGAAATTTATAGACCAATTACAAGTTCATTCAGATTAGTTAGTGAGTTCTTATGAGGTTCAAATCACAGTAACATGCTTAAGAAGCAGATTGTAGCAAGACAAAAACATTCTCTTTCTTCAGGGTGTTCAAATTCTAGGCTACATTTGACTGAACCTTTAAATAAGTGCAAAGCACCTTTATGACTTTTTTTAATACCACAAAAACAACTTGAGTTACATAAACAGCCACCATCATCACTGAAAAACTGAAAATTTGAGAGATTAAAGAACTTGTTCAAAGTCACATAATGTAACCAAACTGGAACTTGCACCCAATTTGACAATGAAGACTATACTCTTAAACACTATGTTACAGAGATTACCTGTTAAAAACAATTACAATATTAAATTGTGAAATGAGAAAGCACAAGAGAACCAGAAACAAGGGAGAATAAATCAGAAACAATCACAGTTGTTCTCTATACCACAAACATGAGCTCTGATAGATAACAAACTACTCTTTCATTTCTCAAGTGTTGTTCCCTACCCTACCCCACCCCCACATACACACACAGTCATACACATGTGCATATATTTGAAATATCTAAACATGTATATATGCATGTATGTGTGTGTATATATATATCTTCAGTCATCTGCTATTGTGAGGTACTCATATATCTAATGTAATATAGTCCTATTCACTGTTTACTTTAGTGAGTAAGCACTTATATGGACTAATATTGATAAGTAATACTCTGCTGATTCAGGCTTTTATAACATAAATTTACCAATTTTCAGAATTATAGAAAATGATGAGTACTCTTAATGCTGTTGTGGAATAATCTTCTAAAATGTTCTATCTTACAGACAGATTCAGATATCTTCCAGTGTCTTGTTTGAATAACTCCAAGGGGGAAAAAACGTGAACACTATTTAAATTCAGAGATCCTCAAAAATTTTTTCTATATAAGAACTTCTGTTCTGTAATCATGGTAGATTTTTATGTGCTGAAAAGTGTGATATATTTGGCATACACTACTTTTAAAATCTACATTAATAAAGTTTCAAGGGAAACACTAAAATATTTGGAAAAAAGGAAATTCTAACATCCAAAAATTGACAAATAACTCTTGAAAACAAAATATTTATTATAAAAACTGTACTGTTCAGATTTCATTGTTTTGTTAATATCAGTAATTCTTAATGCAACTTGAAATATTTATAATCTTGTAAGCTTCAAAGAATTATTTTATAACTTGGCTTAATTTGTGAGAAAATAGCTTATATGAATGCCAGTTGTACTTCTTTGGAAAGACAAATGTAAACCTATTTAGTGATCTGATTTTCTCTTTCATCTTGTCTCCAGTTTCTGTGTAGATTTATAATGTTCATTGTTTCCAATTTTAACAAATCACCTAATGGCAGAAAGGAAAATATGTTAACCCTGGAATTATTTGCAGTTGGAGAAATCCCTTTTGTCTGGCCCATACAGGGCCTGCAATCTGTTTTAAACACAGATTGTCTGTCTTTCGTCTGACAGCCACCAAGCTGCACAAATTACTTTCTGCCTGTTCACCTGTTTGCAGCTGCGTCTGTAAGCTAAAGATTCTGCAGTTTGACTTGAGCAACCACTTCAGGATTGATGACATGTGCTGCTGATAAAGTGAGCAATTTGAAGAAATTACTGGCTATAGTTATTGAAAGACATCTGGGCATGAGCTGAGAACTAGAAGCCTTCAATCATGTGCTTGCAACCTGCAGTGGCGGCAGCAGTGTTTGAAGTGATACCCCACTAAAGGCAGTTGGCCCTGGCACTAAATAACCAAGCAATGTATGGAACATAATCTCTCAAATAAGTAATAAAAGATTCTGTGTTTCAGCTGTAAATTTTTGAGGTTGGGTATTTTCTTTAAAATATACTTTGAGGAAAAATTATAAAGCATCAATTAAGCTTTCCTGTTTCTATCCTTTTCTCAGTTAACTTTATACATCTTTTATTTCCTATGTAATAAACTTTCAAACTGCTACTACTGCTCCTACTATTTAAAAAGTCAACATTTATTGAACACCTACTAGATGCTCCACACCCTGACCCTAGGAAGAATTTTATTTCCATTATCTCATTAATACATTCATATTAACTGAGAACTACCATTTCCTTTCTCTGGTAGAAAAATTAAACTAAAGTTCCAGGAAAGTAGCCTGATATCACACAATTATGAGTAACAGGGTTAGAATTTTGTCTGTCTCCTGATCAAGACTTCATTCAGCATCACGTTTCTGCTTTCTGGAATTCTTGGTTTGTTGATGTACTTTGGTTGTATGATTAATTATACATTTTGTTAGAAACATCTCAATGGCTCAGGTCAGCCATTAGGAGACTTGGTTTCTATTTCAGTTTTCTGTTTCATTACATAAAACTTATTCCAAATCAAACTTTCTTCATAAATTGAGAAGCCTGATTCAGTCAAAATTCAAGACTATGGAACAATGCTAAAAGTTCAGGCCCTTTCCATATTTGCTGAAATCCAATTATAGTAAAAGATTAAGTAAAATTATGCCAGAAATATACATCCCGTATATAACAAAAAATGCACCATGCCCACTAAAATGTCAATTAAATTTTTAAAAGGTATTATAAAAATATTTACAAGTTTGATGTCAATAAAAACAATCAACAATTAGCAAAGCATACAAAATGTTAATAAAACATAATCAAATAAGGAACTATAAGGCAGTTTTATAAGTAAAAAGTCAGAACTCAGTCCTAACTTGCATCAATACCAGAAGAATCAATTAATATATCTAGATGGACATACGTGAAAGATAAATGTGTTTCAAATACAAAACTAGATAGACAATTATAGGTCAACATATTTTTGTACTATCATTAAATTTTTTAATAAAAAAAAATATGATTTTGGATAAGCACTTGAACTACTTCTCTTCATTTGTAAATGTTTATAAATCTATACAGAAGCCGGGTGCAGTGGCTCAAGCCTGTAATCCCAGCACTTTGGGAGGCCAAGATGAGGGGATTGCCTGAGCCCACGGGTTCAAAAACAGCCTGGCAACTCTCTACAATATATCAAAAAATTAGCCAAGCATGGTAACACACACCTGTAGTTTCGGCTACTTAGAAGGCTAAGGCGGAAGGATCGCCTGAGCCCAGAAGGTCAACACTGCAGTGGCCGTGAGCGTGCCACTGTACTCCAGTGATGGAATGAGACTCCAACACACACACACACACACACATTTTTTGAAAAATCTATACAGATAAGGCCATCCCCTCGGGTCCCCTCCAACTGTGGTAACTTTTCTGTTCTCTCAATAAATCCTCCTTGCTCACTTTCAAAAAAAAAAATCTATACAGATAAAATGAGATAAAAGAACCTAAAGAATTTATAGGTACAGAAAAAAACTATATATCCATTCAGATAAGTTTTCATTGTGCAATGTCCAAAATTTCTTAATTTGTACACATTTCAGATATAGTAAAAGACAATACTTTGAAAATTGTTTAATTGAAACATAACCATTAATATAAGAAACCAATTATATACTGAAAAATTCTTATTAGCTGGTAAGCTATCACAGTTCTCAGAGAAAATGAATATATTAAACACTAATAAAAAAAGAGTTCTAACTCTAAATCTAAATTTGCAGTTAATTAGCACATATATCTAATTTGCAAATATTAATTTAAAGATCAATTTTATAACTATCAAACCATTATTCTTATTTGGGATGGAAACAGTAAATAAAATGTATTTATTCATTTAATTAGAGGGAACATGTTAAAAGAAAGAAAAAAATTTTGTTTCTTTCAAAGGTTTTTTTGAGTAATTGTTTTCCCACTATTTTATACTGGTTTTAAAATTTCCATAGACTTGGAAAATATTAGTGATATATACAAATATTAGCATTTCTTTCAGAATAAATTTTAAAACATTTAGTAAAAATGTCTCAAAATGCACTATCATTTCAACTTGTTAAACTTAAGTGTACTTGAAAAACTAGAAAAGCCAAAGCCTTCAAAAGTTAAGTAGCTATATAAATTTATCTTTCACATTTCAGTATTCATACATTGGATTCAAGACCTCATTGACTCTAGTCACAAAAGAGGATATATATATATATATAATGATATAATAAATCAAAGTTTTATTTATCTAATGATATAACAATAACAACAGTTAATGGTTAAGAAATACTATTTATGCCACTATCTTCTTTCCTAATCATATCATGAGTTTGCATTTTTAATAGCAGCTTTTATTTTAAAAGACCTAAGTCATGAGAACATTCTTACACGCCACTTCATAACTTTGACACAAGTACATATAAAAAGATTAGACTTTATTTGGTATAAAATCAGTTGGCAGTTTTACATCTGTGCATGCAACATAAATACACCAGCTGGCATCTCAAGCACACACACATATGGACTTCAAAACAGAAACTTCCTTATTTGCAGCACTGCCAGGGTAATTTTGTATCCTCTGCATACTACAGCTATTTGTCAGGCCCCTGCAGGTGTGCACTGCACATAAACACACAGCTGTAGTCCAGCAAGCCAAGTGTTCCATCAAACACATAAAGGGAGACCTCAGCAGTTGGATTAGTCATCCCTACAACAGGTCCAGGGAGAACAATATGGGTTAGTATTTTTGGAAAAAAAGCATGGATGGGAAATTTATGATTATGCTAGTCTTACCAAATAACTGGTGGATTGTGTCATTTTTAAAGCAATGTCTACTTAGTTTTTGTCAGAATAGCTGGAGAAAAGTGATTCTTTTTTAGTTTTAAATGTAAACAATAGTGTGGCTAATGTATAAATTAGTTCATTAAGAGCAAAATGTAAAAAAGGATTTTCAAATTAGTTTTAGTTTTTTCAAAGTTTTTTAAATTGTATGCTTTGGTTATAATATTTACAAATTATACTATGTACATATACCCTAAAATTTTACCAGTTCTATATTATGTTTTCTTTATAATTCTACTTTTCTATTAAAACGTACTTTAGTACATGAACTTGTCAATACAAGCTGAGCCAAACATTTAAACAATGTATTAGACAATATCTACCCACCTACAGTTGCATGTTATATCAGACTGTAAAGAAATACTATTAAAATTAAAATATTTGTCCTCAAATATGATACAAAATGGCTAGGGAAATACATGAAAATATAAAACCTGATCACTTTACAATCATGTGAAATCTCCCAACCAAATTAAATGTGACCTTATTAATATTCTTTAATATATCTGGTAAATGCTTCAGGCAGTTGACAATTATGACTACTTTAACCACATTTCCCCAAAATGTCCAGAGTTCACCTGGCAGTTGACAAAACATGAAAGGTAACTTAGAAAATGAGCTTGAATGCATTATGCCTAATATACTAATCTTCAGTGAACCTGAGGTCAGAGAGTTAGCAATCAAGAAACCGTGGTCTCTAACTTCAGGGTATTTGCATTTTCTGTTATCTAGAAAATGCATAAAAGGATTATAAATTATATTATCAGATACAAACTCCATTCTTCTACATGAAGCCTAGCTTTGTTAAGTACTACTTTACTTTAATTGAGTCACCAAAATACCATCTAAAGTAAAAAATGAGAAAAACAAGGAGAAAAGAGTGAAAGATTCATAAGTTTAATTAAATTTATTTAAATTATTTCATCTCTTATTATATTATTCTGTGTGATTATAAATAGAAAATATCTGAATTCAACCTGGATCCCATATTATTGATGGGTCCCTAAAGTGTGATTCATGACTCTTTAAAACTTCTGGCTGACTTTAAATGCTTCAGGTTCAATCTGGCTGAATTTTGATTCTTACCCTAAGAACCTCTCTTTATTTGTAGTTCTGTCTCAAATATTCATAGCAGTATCCTTTGGCCCCAAAAGAGAAAAGAGTCAAGTAGGAAAAATGAGTAGAATATCTCAGTTCTTTATTCCCACAATATAATACTTTATTCCCATGATATAATACCTTTAAAGCATTTTTTAAAAATTGTTTTTAACAGTCTCACTCTGTCACCCAATCTTGAGTGCAGTGGCATTATCCTAGCTCACTGTAACCTCAAACTTATGGCCTCAAGTGATGCTCCCACCTTTACCTTCCAAAGTGCTAGATCACAGAAGTGAGCTAGCATGTCTGATCTAAAATAAAACATTTTTTTTTTTTTTTTGGAGTTGAAGTCTCACTCCATCATCCAGGCTGGAGTACAGCGGCATACTCATGGCCACCCCAGTGTCGACCTGTTGGGCTCCGGCAATCCTTCAGTCTTCCAAGTAGCTGAAACTACAGGCACGTGCTACTAAAACAAAATTTTTAATTAACAGTAACTGTTCCAGCTATTTGTTACTGTGGAAGTACTCCAAATTTAGTGGCTTGAAACAAGAATCTATTTTTTATCTCTTTACAGTTGTGGGGATTTTTCAGACATATCTGAGTGGTTCTTGTTTTGGGCTCACTCATGTAGCTGCAGTCAGATCGTGGCTGGGGGTGGAATATCTGAAGTTTCAACTGGGTTGGAGATCCAGGATGGTTTTGTCACTCACATGTCTGCTAACTCAGCTGGAATGACTGTAACAGCTGAGAGCCAGAAATGCATTTCTCTCTCCTTTCTTATACTAGCCTCTCTGTGTGGCTAGCTTATGCTGTCTTATAAATGGCTATGTCAGGAACATTAGACTTCACACATGGTGACTGGCTTCTTCCAGAGCAGATATTCCAAGTAACCCAGGTAGAAACTTCAGAAATCAAATCAAATAATATTACTTTGACCACAATCTATTCGTCAAAAGCAAGTCCCAGGGACAGCCCAGAATCAAGGAAAGGGACCCACAGATGGGCATGTAAATACTAGGAAGCCTGACTTATGGTCATCTTTTGAGGCTGACTACTTCAATATAGTAATAATATCATTTTAAAAGTTCCATTATTTTCTATTGCTTGCTAACAATCTGTTAATAATTCAGTATTTTAATTTTATCATTATTTTACTTACTAATGATATGAATTTGATTATAAACTATGATGATTAAGGGATAGCAAAGTATTTCATTTTTTCAAACTGGTTTCCCAGACTGGTTAAGAAAATAAATCCTTACCCCAAACTAATTCTATTGGTATCTTTAAACAAGCAAATATTGAAGGTTTGCCTCACTCACTAAAAAGGATCAATCTTTATTTTGGAAGTTTAAAATATTCACTCCCAAATATTGAAAAGTTTGTCATTTTCCTAAGTGAATTTTATCTCAGTTTAAAGTAAATAATTACAGAGATTTTCAAAAGTCCTCTTAAAGGATATGGGTTGGGGGTATGAGGGGACAGGGTTAGTTACAACAGACAAAAACAACTAGCTACTTCAAACATATATAACACACAAACACACATGAAAAACCATAACAGGCATAATAATCTTGTTTATAGGCAATTAAGAGCAAATCTCCTAATGCTAGGTGCTAAATTAAAGGCTACATTTCCCCATACAGTTAGAAGTAATTATCAGGAGGTAGAAGAATAAAATAAAGTGCAAAGTTGGGGGGATGATTTTTACAGTTGTTAGTTATTTATTTGGTGGAGGGCTATCTTCCCTTTCTATCATTTGAAAAACACAAAACATAAAAGCAAAACTCTGCCATAATTACATGGCTTTTTTAAAGTTTATGAAGAAGTAGGCCTCACATACTCCATTCTCCACGTAACCCATGTCTTATGTTTTCCCAAGAAGCAATAACTCAAAGTTGTTTTATATGTATCCTCAATTTTCTCAAACAAAACTACCATTCTACCTGCTTACCCACCTACCTATATATCCATCAATCATTAACATATACACATGCACACATATACATGAATTGCACACATTCTTCTCTTAAAAAAGAAAGGTGTAGCCAGATGTGGTAGCTCGAGCCTGTAATCCTAGCACTTTGGGAGGTGAAGGCAAGAGGACTTAACCCATGGGTTCAAGACCAGCCTGGGCAACTTGGCAAGACTTCATCTCAACAATAAATCAAAAAATTAGCTGGGCCTGGTAGTGTGTGCCTGTAGTTCCGGCTACCTGGAAGGCTGAGGCAGAAGGATCACTTGAGCCTAGAGGGTTGACACTGGGGTGGCCATGAGTGTGCCACCGCACTCCAACCTGAGCGACGGAGTGAGACTCTAACTCAAAAAAAAAAAAGGTGCAGTGGGGTGCTATAAGTACTAGTCTGCAACTTATTTTTCACTTAGAATCTGTCTATCCTACTTTTTTGAATAGTTACTAATATTAAACAGTATGATACTGCATAGAATAGATAAATGTTAAATTTCATGCAACATTAGTGAATCACATAAGCATCCTGCTTAGACAACAAAACCAAATACAAAAGAGTATATACTGAATAATTCTATTAATATGAACTTCAAGAATAGGAAAAACTAGCCTATGGTGACAGAAATCTGAACAAGAACTGCTTATGAAGGTGATGATCATGAATAATTGCAAGGAAACACAAAAGAAACTGATATTGAGACTGAGAAACTTTGAAATTATTTCTGGTTTTAAGATATATAATAAAGTCATGTAGACTATATAATATCGTTGCTTATTTTTCAATTGCAAATAACAACTCTCAATGGTAAATCATTATTATCGAAATTTGGAAATATTAGAGGAAACTAAGGCTCTGAAAGGTCAAGTAACTTAACCAAAATACCATGACTAATCAGGTAGAAGCCATGTCCAGAATTTAGGCTTTCACAGTCCTAGTCCTGAGCTATTTTTCTTTTCTATCTCTTTTTTATTTTATTTATTTATTTTTGAGTCGGGCTCTCACTCCCAGGCTGGAGTGCAACGGTAGGCACAAGGTACCACAGCTTCATCTTGCTGGGCTCAAGCAATCCTTCCACTTCAACCTTCCAAGTAGCTGTAACAACAGGCATGCACCATCATGTCCAGCTAATTTTTTTGACTTATTGTAGAGGTGAGGTGTTGCCAAGTTGCCCAGGCTGGTTTCAGACCCATGGGCTCAAGGCAACCCTCTCACCTCCACCTCCGAAAGTGCTGAGATTACAGGCATGAGCCACCATGCCCAGCCTCCTTTCTTTTTTAATATTGTAGTTTTTTATTATATTACAAATTTTATTGGATGTTTTCAGCTGATCTCTCTAGGCAAAGGGAGTAGTAACAACAAAAACAAATCTATATATGTAACTTAAGGGCTTTAAGAGACTAGAAATTTGAAAATTACTCTGCAAAATCTTCCTTGTGAGGTAAAATTAAACCTTACAGGCTTATCACACAAAAAGGTAGGCTCCAATTTGTTTTCACTTTGATTACGTTTTGGTGATAGATTTACAGATGCTTTTTATTTCATTCTATGATTTTCTAGTAACTCCCATATTCTACAACCTATTTTTGAAGTGAAACAGTATATAAAAATTATATATTGTATAAAGAAAATTTGTGAGGCTGCAGCACACTTTTTGAACCACAATACTACATTTAAAATCTAACTTATAGAAAGAAAATAAGTATGTAGAAATGTACGTGCAAAGTTATCTGTTGCACTATTACAAGTTAGGGTAAAAAGGGGTAAACATTCTAAATGCTCATCAACAGAGGAATGATGAACTAAACAATGATAGTCCTATACTATAGAATAGTACACAGCTATTAAGAAGAAGAAATTATATTTGTAATATTATTCTGGAGTAATAACCATAATATGATATTATATAAAAAAGGAAGTTCCTAAATATACATGTGATCTCACCAAAACACTCATACATGTAAATACTCAACACAAACCTACATGTTTATGTTTGTAACAGCATAAAATGGGGATGGAAGAAAGGATGGAAAGGAGATTAATTTTTTTAATATTTCTTTGCATATTCATGTACTATTTCTCTATTAAAATGAATATGCATTACTCTAACTTAATAAAAAATTTTAAAGGTAGAAAACAAAGTAAATGTCTAAGCTATATCTGTTTTACAAGCAACACACAAAGAATAACAACAATTAAAAGAATGTATTATTCCCTTACAAAGTCATTTAAGCAAATATACTAGTATATTTCAACATTTTAAAAAGTAGACTATTCTTTAAAAACCAAATGTTTACCACAGAGATTAAGATATATTTAATTAACCGGGCTCAGTGGCTCAGCCTGTAATCCCGCGTCTTGGAAGGCTGAGGTGAGTGGATTGCCTGAGCCTGAGGGTTCGAGACCTGCCTGGGCAACTTGGCGAGACCTCATCTCTACAATAAATAAAAAAAAAAAAAATCAGCCGGGTATGGTAGCGCACGCCTGTAGTTCCAGCTACTTGGAATGTTGAGGCGGAAGGATCGCCGGAGCCCAGCAGCAGGTCGAGGCTGCGGTGGCCGGGAGCGGCCACTGCACTCCAGTCTGGGTGACAGAGTGAGACTCCAACTCAAAAAAAAAAAAAAAAGATATATTTAATTATCATAAATGAGGAATTGGTGGAATAACAGAATATGAAAGTAAACTGACAATAATATTGTTTATTTCTCTAGACAATAATAAGCAAAACTGCATATAACACAGTTTATTCTGCAAAGTTGGATACCCAAAAGATGAGAATAAAATAATCGAACTGATTTTATCATTTCATACATTGAAATAAGCAACATTTGATTAAGTGTACTTAAGAGTACTGAAAATTCATGATACGATGGATAAAACCTGTTCAAAAGAACTTTATACATAATATGTCAGCCTTCCCAATCAATGGTCAGGAGAGTAAGGGTTGGTTACTACTATCAAAATCACTGAGATGCTTATGAAAAGTGAGATATAAGGGCCTTACCTACAAAAATATAACTGGCCTGAGAACCTTCATTTTAGCACACCCTCAAGTGATTATTGCATAGATAAATGCTTGGGATTTTGTCTCATGTTACAGAGCTAAGTCAAATAAATATTTTCTCTCAGAATAATTTTTTGGATGAGAGAAAAAGATTTTGTAAGATCCTAAGTACAAGTTTTACCACAGAGCAGATATATCTATCTAAAAATAGATGTGTTTTTAGCTACATCTATCACTACTATGATAATTTAGTCTTATCATTCCCTAAACTAAATAAGTAATTACAAGCATCAAAATGTTACCATATGGCAAATTATATGCTTTGTATATATAGTACTTATTTTTCAACACGCAATTTCTTAGCACTTAAAAATAATTGTCTTAGCTTTTTAACCATGAATTGAAATGGGATAAACTAGTCAGTAATTGGCAGGATTAATATAAAGCATCTGCACATTTCAGACTTATTTTCTGATTTTCATATCAAAGTCATTTCTTATAAAAATTTTATTTTTTCCAATATAAATGTTATTATGATCTAACTTCCTTCAACTTATTTTTTGTTCTACAACAGCCAAAAAAACACAGGAGGAAAAGTTCTTATCAATATTTAATCTATTTTTACCAACAACTGGACCCAGGTTAACTTATCCTTCAAAACTAAGCTCAAGCATCCTATTTCACCCAACCTTGTTTCATGGCCACTTGCTATCTTCTAACCCCACCAGGCTAGACTAGGAGGTAATATTTAAGCATTTAATGTTTTCTAAATTGAAAAACTAGTATATATTAGGACCAGAATCCATTCATTCAAAACAAAATTTTTTTTGTGCTTACTAGCCAAAGACACTATCTTTTCATACAAAAACTATCTTATACTAGCTTAGAGAAATAAACAATTAAATAAAACATTACAATGAAATGTGACAAGTACTATGACAGCAGAAAGGGCATTAAAAAATTATAAAAAAAGTCACCTCCCATCCCAGACTAGAGAACAGATAGAAAAGTAAACCAGTGACAGGAGTGAAGACAGACTTAATTGGAGTACTCCAGGTAACTGAGAACATGACACACAAACCTAAGGAAGAAGCTAGAACTGTCTACAGATGCTATTACAGAAGCTTGGCAGTAGTACAGCCTATGGGGAGGAGGGATGAGACTGATATGCAGCTGGTGAAATGAGGTATTAAGAGTTTTGTAAGAAGTTTGGCCATTCTTAAGCTTAAAAAAAAAAAAAATCACTCCAAACTCCAAAATGTAGCCAAGCAACAGAAATACATTAATTCTATATCACTATGATATAGCCTATTATTAAAAACATTACAAAAAACTCATGACTTTGTCTATTTTAGCCATGACTTTTTATTAAATATTTATTTATTCACTACTCATTTATCATTGCCAATTTACATAGCCTGTTATTTTCTTTAACTAAAATATTTTCCTTGCTTCCACATTACATTATCCTGGTCACTTACCCCTACCATTTTTAAAAAGGCCTCAACTGTTACCCTGTGTATTGGCAACATATTGAATGATAATGGTGACAGAGTGTTAAGAGTTAGAATCCTCTACCTTCGTAGTACTTTTTGAAGTGCTGTGGTGACTAGGCTGGTCTCCAAAATTAGCTGGGCGTGGTGGTCAAGGATGCAGTGTGCTATGACCATACCACTGCACTCCAGCCTGGGTGACAGAGTGAGACCCCGACTAAATAAACAAACAAACAAAGAGCTAAATGGTAAAACCATTATAGTTTCATACTTTAAAGTCATTAAGAACAGATTTTAGAAATTCCTAAAAGGAAAACAAAATAACATAGAAAATATTTTATATGGTATTCCTTCTTTGTGTGCATATTATGTTGAAAGGTATTTCAGTTTCTTTTTTAAATGTGAATTTAATGTAATACATTATTTAGTTAAGTAGAACAATATTACTAGAAATGGTTGATTGTCCATGGTGAAACTGGCAAAAAATTCTTCAAATTCTATATATAATATACAGTCTCCTGAATTATTAATTAAAATACAAGCTACCCTCTGAGAAATTTTAGGCTTAAAATGAAGGATTTTGCTGTTAAGTTGCTGTTAAGACTTTGCTATAAGCCTTCTAAGCTTACCAACATTTTGTACAATTTGGTTAAGTTACTAAACATGTTAGGAACATAGAAGAAAAAAAGTATAGATTTTACTATTTTTCATATTGTTAAAATATAGCATACTACTCAGCTGCAGGAAAAGTCAAATACCATCATTACAGAATGAATTTCAGGAATATAGGAGTAAATATAGAATCTAATTAAAATGTAGTATCATTATAAATTTCTATTAGCATCTTAAGAGTTGATCTTTAATATGATTGTATGGTATACAATTTCTCACCTGCTGTCAGCTACCTCATTATTCTATAGTCTACAGTCTACAAACTTGCAATATTCAAGTAGGTATTCAATTCCAACTGAAGTAGAAAGAGGATCAAAATGTTTTTTGGCTAGCATTGAAAATGCTGATACCTCTAGGAAATTACTAAGCTTTCTTTTGTCTATAAAACAATTGACTCATTAAAAATCTGCATAGAAATGGTAGTAGGCATTCTTGTAAAATTCTGTTATTTTAAGATTGAGAAAATAGGTTGTGTTTTAGATCTCACTTTTCTTTAACACGTTCTTCTTTTCATACTCTTCATTTTTTCATTATTATATTTGAGCCAAGGATTATTTTCTTGGATGTTATTAATCATTTTGAGCTATTCCTCCACAGGCACTCTGATTTCTGTCTTTAATTCAATTCTATACAATGTGAAGAATTCTCAAATATGACTCTATGTTGAAAGACTTGCTGCTGAAATGAAATAACTAGAAAATGAATGTAGCTTTAAAGGTTTATTAATGTTTGTACATTAAACAATTCTATAAATTATACAAAGAATAAGAATATAATGCAGTCTTTATTAATGTCTTATTTTTATTTAAATATTTATGAACATTTTGACTTAGAAAAATAACAAATAACTTCATAAAGTTATCCAAATAATATACAGTATTAGGTTAATATTTATTTATTTATATTTTGTGGGGGTTTTTTGAGTTGAAGTCTCATTCTGTCATCCAGGCTGGAGTGCAGTGGCACACTCACAGTCATTGCAGCCTGGACATGCTGGGCTCAGGAGATCTTTCTACCTCAACCTTCCAAGTAGCTGGAACTGCAGATGCACACAAGTCACCATGCCCAGATAATTTTTTTTTATTATTATAGAGACAAGGTCTTACAATTTGCTCAGGCTGGTCTTGAACCCCTGGGCTCAGGCAATCCTCCCACCTCCGCCTTCCAAAGCGCTGGGATTATAGGCATGAGCCACTGCTTCTGGCTTAGGTTAAGATTTATGTTAACTCTCAATCTCCTTATCTACTCATTGAACTTGTGAAATAAAATTACTCTTGTATATGACAGTAACAACCTCTATAACTACTGACAATTGTAGTATTTTATTTTTGTGATAAATACTTATACTTTAAGTCACTGACAGAATTTTATCACATAAAGCCTATGAGGAAATTTTCATCTGTGGTTACATTTAGAATATAATTAAAAGCAAAAATAGAAACATTAATAATAAATCCAATTGGCATGCCTCATTTATAAAAGTGATAATGTTAGACTAGTAGATAACATTTGTGTGTGAAAACAGTAAGTATTTTCACACACAAATTCAGGAATGCCAGAAATGACACTGAAGTTACTATTCAGTAACTTCAGCCTTCCAAAGCCCAAGGCCAAAGAGGAAGCCAAAGGGCAGATTTTAGACGAATACCCAGACTGAATCTGCATTACTATTCTTCCCAATAAAATAATAATCTCATAAAAAGTAACAGTAAAATCGACTGCAATTTTCATTCATATAACAGCCATAGATGTGTGTCAGACATTTTATATTATTTCACTTACTTCTCACGATAGGCCTATAAACCAAGTACTACTGGTGTTCCCCATTCTACGGAAGAGGAAACTAAGCCTTAAAGAGACTTGCTTAAGTCATATGGTTAACAAACAACAGGGACAAGGTTCAAACTTGGGCACTGTGAAGACATTTTTCAGAACTGGAACCTAATTTGCAGTAAACAACATAAATCTTAAATAAGAGTAAACATAACTAAAATCATTCTCAATTAGCGATAAGTCAATATTATCGTGGGGATAGAGCTGTAAAATTTCCTATAGGAGGAGGGCAAACTTCTGACCCCAAGAAAAATAAAAGCAGTTCTGGAAGCCAGCATTGTGCAGGTCTCTGTTATATGCAAGAGATCAGGGATCTTTAAATTGTGTCCTGTACTACACCAGAGAGCTGTATGGATCCAGTGAGGGACTAGTTAAACTTTAAAGACTCTCAACACATTCACATGAAAAGTTCAAAATGCCCAAATAAAATTCCTACTCAAACATTTAGTTACTTTTTTTTAGAGCTAAAAATAGCAAACAATTAAGTTCTATAGGTTCAATTAAAAATTAAAATTACAACTTAAATTGTAATTAAGAAATAAATAGTTACTTAAAAGCAAAGTAACTGATTAATGAGTTACCATAGAAACAAAGGAAATTGGTAAAATAAACTCTGATAATGGAATTAACACATGTGTATATGTTTTCTGCAGATGTTACATTGCCAGTGATATGAAAGAATTCTCCAAGTGACTACATAGTATGCCCTAAATCAGAAGTCAAGATATATTTGCATTATGAGTATTAAATGTGGAAACTGGTAAGCAGGAGTAAACTTTCTAAACCATAAGTCAAATTGTATCATTCCTTTACAACCCTTCAATGACCTCCCTGCAATTAGAATAAAATCCAAAGTTCTTACTGTAGCTTGCAAGGTTTCAGAATAAGACTCTTGCCAAACTCTCTGACCTCATTTCCCTCCACTCTCTCTTTTTTCCCCTCATCCTCCAGCCAAAGTAGCCTTCTTTCTATCTGTCCTTTATGCCAAGCTCTTACCCATAACAGGTTCTTTTTTTTTTTTTCCACTGGCCGCTGGATCTGGAGCACCTCCCTGGAACCCACCTCAGCAGGTTTTTTATATGTGATTTTCCTTTTGCTTAGAATATTCTTCCTCCATACCTTTTCCCTACATGAGAACAAAGATGTATCTGTTTTGTTCACATCACTCTTACCCAGCGCTATCCCTAGTGCATAGCACATATTCAATTGTATTTATTAACTGAATGAATGAATGAATGACTAAATGAATGATTAGTATCATCCCAAGTTCCACGTCCACCCTGGTTTCCATGACAGATACATAGACATGATCCTTAGATCAATCACCCTTCAACAGAAAACACACTGCCTGGCTGCAAGGAGTACAATTAGCTGACAGCTTCCAGCTGTTGTAACACATCTATAGTTTGCCTCAGCTTTGTAGCCAAAGGCATACTCCTCATGGAAGAAAAGTCCAAGCCAGTGCCTGAATAATGATGGTTGAAGAGTATTGCCATTTTCACCCAATGCAGGACTCCAATACTCATTGCTCAGAAGGTCCCTCTTGGGTTGGTGGAGATTTTTCAAATCAGCTTCACAACATGATGACTCTTCCTGTTCAATACTGTCCCCACTTTTTTCTTTTCACAGGTGTTACTCCCTAGTAAACAATCTGCAGTCCTTATTCCATCTCAGTGTCTGCTTTCTGGACAATATAACTAGCACTGGTTCCATTTCAAAAATCACCCCTTATATTTACAAATGAAAATGGCCATTTTTGACATTGTACAGAGGATTCATTTTACATAAAACATCTGATGAAAGAGCTACCATCACTCTTATTCACCACTAACATTTACAAAACACACACACACACATACACATGCACACACCCCTAACCACGAAATGTCAGCTCTTCTATAAAAGCCTTCAAATACAATCATCTGCTCTTCTTGTGGTTTCCTTTTCAACATCTAACAGTACTTACCACACTATTATAATTATGTGCTTACATATCTGTTTCCATATTAAAAATGAAACTTCTTCAAATGTCCCTTTCTCACATTAATAACCTCAGAGCCTTATAATGCACCTGGTAGAAGTAGGATGTTATATAAATTTCTTGATGAAGAAAGGAAAAGCACTAAAATTCAAATTTTTAAAAACTCTTTAAAAGCATATGATTTTGTATATAGCTTATACATATTTTATCTATGAAGTTGAATAATTGTGACCAGCATATTCAAGTCTCAAACATTCACATCCTAAATATAAAATAACTTTATTCTTCTAGTAAATAAAATTTATTTTGGTTTTGAGAGCTAGTCATTAATGCTAAAATAGAAAGCTACTAGGCAATTTCAAGGCATATACATTTTGAACTTTTAAGACACCTCCTCACAAGTAACATATTATTTATGAAGGAAAAATGAAACACTGGTTTTACAACTCATTAAATTTCTTTTCAACTTCATACAATCTGTCAGTTCTCAATTACATCCTTGCAAGACAAAAATCAGGCCTAACATTCCTAGCATATAAGCATAAAAGTAGTTCATGAAAAATACATACAAAAAAATAAAGTGTCGATAAGAAAAGCATTTATGAATTAAAAATTTTAACTTTGAGACTTGTTCATCATCAACAGTTGAGTCATACTACTTCTTTTTGATTCGGTGTGATAAAATGGGGTAAGCAGCATTACTCCTCGACCCAGTAATCATAGAATAGGTGAACAATTTAAAAATCCAAGTATTTTAAGGAAGGTTAAGCCTCCCAGAGGAAATAAAAGTGGAAATGAGTCCAAGGAAGAAAATGGCTTGGTTCCACACCCTTAAAATTGCCTACAGCAATGCATCAAAAAATAAAATAAGCCCCCTGAGTCTGGGTCAGCAGCATAGTGTTACAACTTAAGCATTGGGTCATCAATGGCAAAGGTAGGGTGATTAATGGTTGAGGTAATATATTTACTTACTGTAGTAAGAAACTGTGTAACAGTACTACCAACAGTACAAAGAATTTTTGTGTGGATATCACGTACAAAGATATACTATAACCATGTACCACCTATATTTTAGTATTAAAATATGAAAACCAGAAAGTAAAGAAATAAACATAAACTATATTATAAATACTAACAGCTCAACTTGTTTTAAAAAACTGGATTTCATTCAGCAATCTATTAATTATATTTTCCAATAAAAAACACCTCGTTTTTATTTTTTTACCTGATAAGCACATACAGTTTTTATTTGCCAATTAAAATAAATCAACTTAATTTTTAAAAGTATGTTCAGAAAATAATAGAAAGAATGTACCTACAAAAGCATCTTGTCTTTGTGGAATATGACCTCACACCAATTAAGTGTGAATAACCTTTATACGCTTTTCACTGAAGATCACCAAGGCCACCTACTTTAAATATGTATTGTTTTCATAATTCATAGTTTTTGTGATTCACTATTCATACAAAGATAAACAAATAAGCCAAAAAAAGTAATGACATATAAAATAATGCAAAATATATTTTCTCACTCTTATAATGACATCCTGTGGGACATGATAAAAGAGGTCATTACTCTTGTGAGAGCAAACCTGAGTACTCTGTGAAGCAGGCTTAATTAGAGGTACAGTAATTATACCTCTTTTGAGCTGGAGTCTCACTCTGTTGCCCAGACTGGAGTGCAGTGGCACACTCCTGGCCACCGCAGCCTCGCCCTGATGGGCTCTGGCGATCCTTTTGCCTCAGCCTTCCAAGTAGCCAGAACTACGGGTATGTGCTACCATGCCCGGCTAATTTTTTTTTATTTACTGTAGAGATGATGTCTCACCAAGTTGCCCAGGTGGGTCTTGAACCTGCGGGCTCAGGCAATCCACTCACCTCAGTCTCCCAAAGTACTGGGATTACAGGCTGAGCCACCGAGCCCGGACAACTATACCTCTTTAACGATTCCTAAGTGTTTCATAGTTTCTGGTACCATATTCAACATTTGAGTGCAAATAAATGCCTCATAAGCTGATGTGTGAATATTAGATAGAATTCCCATATATGAAAGTCTCCTGACTTGAATGGGTAATTCAAAGTGTGACTATTCTATGATGGTATCAATCTTGTCTCTATATTTAATACTATGTTTTAGCCAACAGACACTTGCTTTTAGAAATATTACATCTCTCCCACAGCCTTGTTCATATCCTTTTGAAGAGCTCGTACCTACAATGCAAACACATGAGTTGTTGGTCATGTAACCCTGTGACCCTGATCATCTCTAATATTACCAATAATGGGTGGAGACCTGGGACAAATAAAATATTCTGACCCAGGTATTGGAGCTGGGAATGTGGAGGTCCGATACGGTTTCTATTTGATGTAGACCAAAATGACCACATAAAGAAAGAAATAGGCTATCATTCAAATCATAGAAGGCTGGTCAGCAGAGAAAGAGAATGAACACCTCATTATTAATTACCCATCATTTAAAATCTAATCCTAATTGAAACAACTTCCTACATCTAAAAGATAAAAGAAAAACAAAAATGTTAAATGGAAAAAGGCAATTTTTCAAGTAATTAAGCCATTCTCTAAGAAGAGTTTTACTGTATGTGCCCCCGTGCCTGGCAAAGAGACTAATATACAACAGTGTCTACATATGATTACTGAATTCTAAAGTTAATGAATATTACCTCAAAATCAGTTTTGTTTTGTTTTTTAAACTAAAGGATAAAAAATCGATTGTTCTTATTCATATGTGGGAGCTAAAAAACTTGATCTCCTGGAGGCAGAGAAAAGAATGACAGATGCCAGAGGCTGAGAAGGGTCTGTAGATGATGGGGAGGGAGGTGGAAGAAGGATGAAGAGAGGTGGATCAATGGATACAAACATAGAGTTAGGTAGAAAGTAGACGGTCTAATGTCTGACAGGAGAGTAGGGAAACTACAGTTGGCAACAACATATTGTTAATTCTAAGTAGCTAAAAGAGAGAATTCAAATTCTCAACAAATAGAAATGATAAATACTCAAGATGATACATGCCCCAAATGCCTTGACTTGATCCTTACACATTCTATGCATACAACAAAATATCACATGTACCCCATAAATATGTAAAACATCATGTATCAGTGTTAAAATTTTTCTTTAACAGAGAAAATGTCATCAGTACCAATGGACTGATTTCTGAAACATATTATATCGATAACATATAATTAACACAAAATTGATATTAAGAATCATTACCAGCTAGGCGCAACAACTCAAGCCTGTAATCCCAGCACTTTGGCAGGCTGAGGCAAGAGGACTGCCTGAGTCTGGGTGTTCAAGACCAGTCTGGGCAACTTCGGAGACCTCATCTCTACAATAAATTTTTAAAAATAAGCTGGGCATGGTAGCATGCACCTGTAGTTCCAGTTACTTGGAAGGCTGGGGCGGAAGGATTGCCTGGAGCCCAGCAGGTCGAGAATGCAGTGTCCGTGAGCATGCCACTATACTACAGCCTGGGCAACAGAGTGAGATTCCGAAATGTTAAAAAAAAAAAAGAAGAGAAAAAAAAGAATCATTACCTGCTGGGCCCAGAGGCTAATGCCCGTAATCCTAGCACTTTTGGAGGCCAATTGTTTTGGAGGCCAAAGTGAGAGGAATGCTTGAGGCCAGGAGTTCAAGACCAGCCTGGACAACATAGCAAGACCTCATCTTTACAAAAAACAATTCTTTAAAAAAATAGCCAGGTGTGGTGGTGCATGCCTTCCTGTAGTCCTAGCTACTGGGAAGGCTGAGGCAGAAAGATCACCTGAGCCCAGGGGGTTGAGGCTACAGGAAGCATGTCTGTACCACTGCACTCCAGCCTAGGCTACAGAGTGAGACCCTGACTAAAATAACAGTAATAATAATAACTACTCATTACCCAACAAACAATGTCCAAGAGTCATAAAAAGTGTCCCTACTTTTGACTTAGTATTTCCACTCTTCGAAATTATTTCAGGTAAATAACTTTTTAAAATATCACATGCATGAAGGTGCAAAATGCATCCAATAAACAATAATAAGCCACCTAAGTTTCAAGTATAAAACTTGAATTAACTAACTCAGTGGAAAAACATCAAATAATTCAATTTAAAAGTATTTTAAGCTACACACTATATAACTGGCACATGGTATTAAATAACATATTCTGGGAATTTAAAAGTACACCAAAATCAGTCTGAATGATATGAAGCTTCAGCTACATCTTAATGGAAAAGAAGTTAAGCAGACAAAAAGAGGAAATGGGAAAAATCTTGAGGGCAGGAAAGATGTTCTAAGATGTAATACTATATACAGCAACAAGGAGATATAACAGACTACATGTGTATTGACACACTAAAAATTAATTTAGTAGTTCAAAATATTAAAGAAAGGGGCTTGAGGAGGAGAGTTCCCTGCAATGAGTTTAAGAGAAGGTCATGAAGTGAACATGTAATGACATGGAAAGAAGTTTCAATTTTACTTTGAGGACAAATGAGAAACCTCTGAAAGACAAAAATCAGAATTTCATTTTAGAAAAATCAGAGGCCATAGTGGGGAGAATTAATTGCAAATTAGGACAGGGCTGAGAAACTACCTGGAAAGATATTATAACAGTCCTAATTGGAAACATGACAACACAAAGTAGAGGCTAGAGGCCAGGAAAATTTAGGAGGAAGAAATAACAGAAAATGACATAGACCAAGAGAATGGTAAGATAAAGGCATACATAGGTGTTTTGCCTAAGACAATGGGTGAATAATGATACCATTAGCTATGATTAGAAAATAAGAGTTAAGTAAGTTTCATTTTGCAGATAGTGAATATAAGATACCTTGTCATATCCAAATGAATTTAAGTTTCAGGAAGAAGTTCTGGGCTAGAGAATTTAATGAAGCCGTTGTCAATGTATGGGTTACAGCTGAAGTCACATAGGAGGAAGAGATTACTCAAAGTACTCCCTCAAAGTCAAGGATAAAAGACAAAGAATAAGAGCCCACAAATCAAGAAGAGAGGGCTATATGTATCAAATATGGACTCAGAAAGATTAAAACTACAAAACATATACTGGATTCAGCACCAAAGCTAAGTAGAAAGGCAGCATGTACATCATTCTAACTTATTTCTCTGTGATAGAAAAGAGGACAATAAAATGAGAGCCTGGAAAAAACTTAGAATCTAAGAAAATTTTCCTTGTGTGTTTTTCAGTGAAAAAGACAATGCAAGTGGTTTGTGACCATCAAAAAGAAATTTTAAAACATAATGTTATAAAAGAAAAGCATAACATAAAATGATATGCACATAATAAGTAAAACCATGTAAAAAGCTATACATAAAGACATGGTTTGGAAAGGAATATGGAAAATCAAAAACAGTCATGTTACACTTGTATTTTTTCTTTCATGATTTCCTTTAATGTTTTCCTATGCTTTTATAATGCAAAAATGAGTAAAAAGAAAATAACCACCCCATACTTCTCCTCACTAAATCCCATCATAACATTATTATAATTAATTAACTATGGATACCCTTATGATTAATAACTTAATGAAAATATTCCAGTGATTCAATCCTAATTTTCAAATAATCATCTAATCTAATTCTAAAATGCACAGTCCTAAAAGTGATCTGGTTGTTTCCAAACATCTCAGTACTATAAGATTTCCCATGTCTCACTAAACTTGGAAAATATGAGGTAAATGACATATTAACTCGAACAATCATAAAAATGTTTAGAAAGTAAAAGGCTCATTTAATGAAAAAAACTTAGAAATGTTTCCATATGCTTCTATGAAGTATTCTTTCCCACTAAATGAACACATTCAAGATTTTATTTCTGGCTTTGTTTCAGAAAAAAACCCATCTGCATAGTACAGCACTTACAAGCACATCTCAGTCATGCAATAGTTATGTCACAGCTCATATATCAAATAAAAATCACTTTCAAGCCCACACAACCTCACAGACCCAAAGTCTTCCTTTCTGTTAAGAGTATTCCTAAGAGAGCTCTCATTGCACCTTACTGCTGATGTCACATGACTTTTGTTAGGAAGTTAAATCCTGAAACTAAATATCAAACAATTTGAAACACAGTTGTGAATCACCCAAAAAGTCAACTTTTACTAGTTATAAACTATGAATATTTCCTTTTTCACAGAAGCAGGTGCAGAAGTGGTGAAAAACCTCACCATACTTTGCTTTTTTTAATAAAGTATTATTTCATTATGTCAATGAATGAACATAAAACGATAATGCTTCATTTAATAATAATTAGAATAATGTTTATAGATTCTTTGCATGCATTTCTATTATCTAGAGTAGGTTTTGCAAACTTCATGTATTCATGCACCAACTTTATCCATGTATCTACCCTATTCATGTATCCTTTATACTATTATTTACTAATAGTAAATAAGCAGTAGTTATTCCACAGTGGTTAAGAGGTCAGACACTGTCATAGTACATAGATTGATATTCCAGTTCGGCCTCTTACTAGATCCATAACCAAGGCCAAGGCTGTTCATTTCTCTGTGCTCCCGTGTCTCAGTTTCTCATTTATTCAATGGGGATGATAACAGTACTGTTCTCTCAAAACTGTTGTGAGGACCAAATGACTCAACAGATACCAACACTTAGAAGTGTGCCTAGAACATTTAAGTACTCAATAATTAATACTCATTAATGTTTTTCTTTAAATTTACCCATAATTTTTAATTTACTCCACAATAAATTTATTTTATGAGCAAATTTTCATGTCACTATTATCTTAAGCAGTAATACCTAAAGGCATGAGTATAACACGTGAAATATATTTTTCCTTACACACAGCAAAATAAATATTTTTTAAAATTAAAAATTTTTCCCATA
Source organism: Tarsius wallacei (assembly GCA_963574415.1). Classification (NCBI taxonomy): domain Eukaryota; kingdom Metazoa; phylum Chordata; class Mammalia; order Primates; family Tarsiidae; genus Tarsius; species Tarsius wallacei. The sequence continues at coordinate 55,540 of CAUYQG010080014.1, forward strand.
TACTACTTAAAATAATCTCCAATACCATGAGTGATACATATACCAATAATGAACAATACATAAAAGCCATCTTTTATAGTAGACATTAAAAATTATATGCCTCATGAGAAGATTAAGGTATATAAAAATAAAACACCCACATAGCCCATTCAAAAGTAATAGAGAAATTTAAATAACTAAATGAGAGTCTATGATAGTATATTACTAGGTATTACAAGAAAAATATACAATGCTTTCTGTAAGGAAAGAGTACCAGAAAACAAGTAACACAATGCCTTTTAATGAATAACTATCATCTTGTCCCATTCTAGTTTTTAAAATCCCACTAGTTTTCCTTTCTATCAAACTAAATTCCTTTTAGTTTTAACTTGTTTAATTCCTTTATAGAATTAGAAGACGCTGCTACAATTCATAAAATTATGAAATAATCTAAGAGAGATTTAATTATTGCTCTTAATTTAAGCAATAACAGTAACTACTAATTGCTAGGTCAGGCACTGTGTTGAATGCAATTTATCACAACCAAACCACAAAAAATGTATTATTATCCATATTTTCCAATGAAGAAACTGTAAATTTTGAGAATCTAAGAACATGCCTAAGACGCTACAAGTAGTAAATGGCAATAGTATGGGTAGATTGGGGAGGAGGACATAAGGGACTAGAATTTAAAACATAGGATCCTAACTATGCTAATGAAAAAATAACAGACAAAAATGTGTTGTCCTTCAAAGTACTCATACGCTAACTACACCAATATTTCACAGATGGAAACATTTTTGGTACTCCTCATTCACAACTATCTGTATAGCCTATAGCTCACTCTTTTGAATTGTCCCAATTATGACTGAATTGTCCCAATCTTGATTATTTGAAGGTTGAATCCGAATACTTGAAAGAAATAAATACCACTCAGAGTGAAGAGCAGTAAATAGGGCAAGTGACTAAAGATCTCAACAAACCTTTATATTTTAACACAGGGTATGGTTCTAGATGGATACTTCAATTACATTCTGTTTCTACTTCTGCCTCTCAGTCTTTAAGAGAAAAGAAAGTGTGTATATAAAGCTGAAGTACTGATTTCCTCATGTGGCTGCAAAATTGGCTACAAAACAATTTTTTAAAACTCTGAGAACATGGTGTGTCCACAGACTAGAAAATAGCAGCTAAAAGGATTACTTAAAAAACCAACAGTATAAGTATAAACTTATACTTTACATGTATAAGTTTGGTTTTATGTATAACAGAATACGCTTCAAAAACATACTATTTAGAGAACAGTTAAGATTTTTCTCTGACTTTTAAAAAAATAACATTTGTTAAATCTTTCTTCCTCTTCAAACAGCTTATCTGAAACCTGTTCAGTATTTTAAAATATTTTCTAATGTAGCAGGGCGTGGTAGTGCATGCCTGTAAGTTCCAGCTACTTGGAAGGCTGAGGCGGAAGGACTGCCAGAGCCCAGCAGGTCGACGATGGGGTGGCAGTGAGCAAGCCACTGCACTCCAGCCTGGGTGATGGAATGAGACTTCAACTAAAAAAAAAAAAAAAAAATCTAATGTGTAATCAACAATACTGATCAAAATTCTGATTAGTGAAGAATAAAATTAAGAACTTCTCGGTTCTTCCTGGTGAATCTTTGGATGTAAAATCAATCCAAACTTATGTTAGCTCTTTCACAAATGTACCAACTCATGTTCAAGGTACAGATTCATATTCTCTGGGAGTCAAGCATAACCCATAATTTTTCTTGCTTGTACTGATCAAATCTTTGCTTCTGATTTTATTACTTTTAATCCAAAACAAATTTTACCTTTTATACTTCTCCTTTGTCTTACAGGATCACTTCACATGATTAACAACAACTCTGAGATTAATTTACTAGTAACACCTAGTTTAATGTGCCTACATTTTTCAAGTCTTCCTCCATGACATTAATACAAATAGAAATTAGACCAGGTAAAATATCAATTAATATATTGCAAATTAAGATGCCTAACCATCAGTAATTATACTTTGCCTAACAGAGTGATATGTATTTGTTAGGACTAATATTATGGTCCACGAAAGAAAACTAATTTAAACTAGTTTAAACAAAGCCTGAGTTTATTAGTTTATAGAAAACAAAGAAGGGTTGAAAACCCAGTGAAGGTAAGGGAAAGACAAAGCCTCAGGAACAATTGGAACAAGAGTCTCAAATGACTCCAGAACTCTGTATCCTAGTCACTCAGAGCACTTTAAGCTCTCTGTATATCTGATTTCTCAGTGAAAGCATATAATGACAACTCCCAATTATTATATTTTATGTCTTCTGTCACTAAAAAAAAACTAACCTCATTTTTCTCTGGTTCTAAACACCCAGAAAGGGATTTTGACTTGCTCAACTTTGAGCTTGTAGACTTTTAACTTACAGACAGGCACCACAACGAACTCAGCTTGGGTAAGGTGCCTCCTTGGGACCTAGCAGCTTTTCAAATTTATATAAAAAAGTAGCAGCCACCCTGCTATAATTTGAAAGTTTGACCCTCCAAAACTCGTGTTGAAATTTAATTGTCAATTGACAGTATTGGGTTGTTGCCAATGACCTGTTTGTTCTGTCACTTGGGAAATTACAGAGGGGCAAATTTGAAGACTAAAGATCAGGGGCAACAAATTATAGGGGAAAAGTCTTACCTGATCAAATCATCTGGTTCACTCATACGGATGCCCACAGTAGGGGCTCACTCCCTGATGAGGTCAACTGGAATCAAGTTGCTAATCAAACCTACACTACGCAGATAGTCACCACTTGCTGCCCAGATCCATTACTGTATCACACATAGCAACGCTTCCACCATCACAGAATGGGCAAAAGTAAAGGACTGTTTCTGATGAGAAGGTTAGCATGGTATGGCAAATTTGTGACTACCAAAAGTCAACCAGTCATGGTAAGGAAGACCACAATGCATGAAGGCATTACCACCACATCCCTGTCTAGACAACTCTTGACAAACTGACTACATCAGACCTTTAATGCCTGTCTCCCATTCATTCTGATCAGCTAACTCTTGCCACACCACTGTGGCCATCAAAATTAAGCTGCTATATGTTTTCAGAGACTATATGCAGACAGTGGTGCACTCTATCAGAAAGAACACACAACAGCTCAACAGTTGCATATTTGATTGACATTCCATGCTCACTCTCTAATCCACAGGCATCAAATATGGTTAAGCACTGGAATCACCTCTTGATAAATTAAACTAAAAAAAAAAAATTCTAATTCTTTCACTCTCAACCTTCTTGGTACACATCACTCAGTAAAACAGCATGGTCAATAAAAGCTTTCCTCACAAAAGGTTCTTCTTCTTTTGGCCACTGCCAGGGTAATGGTCAGGAAAAAAGCAGTAAGGATTATGCAAAGCAGGAGTCAGAAAACGTTTTCTATAAAGGGCCAGATAGTAAATATTTTAAGCTTTGTGGCTGCATGTGGTCTCTGTTGAGTTTTTCTTCTTCTTCTTTTGTTTTTTCTTCTTCTTGTTGGCTATACAAGAACAGGCCACAGCCTACAAGCTTCAGTTTGCCAACCCATGGTACACAACTATCATGAAATCTCAGGATTCCATCCTGACCAATCTTGAGTACGATGCACCCTTCTTTCCCCTAAAAGCAATCTCAACCCAGCCTAATTGGTGTATCTTCCACATATCTAGCAGCCCAGACAAAGAAAACCTAGGAAATTCCATTTTAATTGCTGTTCAGCACCTAGAATATCTTATTGGATCGATATGTTCATAAATCAGGAATTGGCAAACATTTTATGTAAATAAATATCTTGTGCAAGATATTAAATGTTTTAAACTTTATGAGCCACAGGATCTCTACTGCAACTACTCAACTCCACCATCGTGCAAAAGCAGTCATAGACAATAAGTAAACAAATGGGCATAGCCGGATTTGGCCCAAAGAAAGCCTAGCTGCTAGGAAGATTAGCAGCTTTCTTTTTCTATACGTTTTTTGTAATAGTAATGGTTCTATTTTTATCCTGAGAGGATGTGCACAGAAAGATGCCAGCTTATGTATCTTTTATAATGAGGCTTAGTTGATGAGGTTCCTATGTGTCATATATGTACAACTCTTGCATCCTAAGATTCAACACTATATGACCAAGAATACACAAAAATACCCACATATAGCTGAAAAGTACAAACTAAAAACTATACATTCTCAGTTTGCTCCAAATCAAAAATACCTAATGAATGCCTAATATGTGATAAGTCATGACTAGAGATCTGAAAGTATATTATATCTAAATCACATTTAACACTCCAAATCACATTCTTAGGTACTATCGTTATCAGATACAGAAATTAAGGTTCAAGCATGCTGTGTCTTTGACCATGTTACTTAATGCCTCTGTGCTCTGGTTTCTTTATCTGTTAAAAGGGAATAACAATGGTACCTAACAACAGGGCTAGTCTAAGAATTAAATGTGCCCATATATATAAAGCACTTAGAACAGTGCCATGTACACAGTAATCACTTATGTGTTAGCAACTATTGTTACTATTATGTTATTAGAAGAGATAAACATGAGTGACATTGTAATAAACCTGCCAAGTGATCTCTTACAGTTGTTTTGATAATTTACTTAAATAATGAAAAAAGAGTAAATAGTAAATTTTGTGCCAATTTTGCCCCCAAACTATTTTCAGAATATTATAAAAGAACAGCTAATGTGCCATTTTCCAGTTAGTTACTTTTTTCTGGATCATAGCCAAAAATTTAAACTGTTAGGATCTCATACTAAGGTATAACCGCATTGCCTCGCTGTCTGAGCAAACGTTAATAGAAATACAATGTAAGCCATATATGTCATTTAAAATCTTGTACAAACCACATTAAAGTAAAAATAGGTGAAATCAATATTAAAAACATTTTTAGGCCAGGCTCATTGGCTCAGTCTGTAATCCCAGTACTTTGGGAGGCCAAGGCGAGTGGATTGCCTGAGCCCTCAGGTTCAAGACCAACCTAGGCAACTTGGCAAGACCTCATCTCTACAAAAAATCAAAAATTAGCCAGGCATGGTAACGCGCATCTGTAGTTATGGCTACTTTGAAGGCTGAGGCGGAAGGATCACTGGAGCCCAGCAGGTCGATGATGGGGTGGCTGTGAGTGTGCCACTGTACTCCAGCCTGGGCGAATGAGTAAGACTCTGATTTAAAACAAAAAAGCAAGCATTTTTACTTACCCAAATACATCCAAAATACTATAACCTAATGATAATAATATAAAGAAAGTAAGACATTTTACAATTCTTAATAAAAAGTACTTGAAGCCAATTAAGCATTTTATACTAATTTCTCAGTTCAGACTAGCCATATGCAAAGTACCCATAGCTACATGTGACTAGTGGACACGATACTAGACAGAGCAATTATGAGTTATTAAACACAAAATTATCAAAAATGTCTTATAAATTTTAATCTTTCCCTCCTTTTCCTCTGGCACTCTTCTTTCCTCCTCAACCAAAGTTTTGAATTCATTCATTCATTCATTCATTCATGCAATGTGCTAAGATGAGAGTATGTTCCTCTGAAAAGGGAAAAAAACAAATAAACAATTGTAATGCCATTGAAAAGTAATCCTGGGAGTAGTTAACCTAAGAGACATGGATGGAAAGGACAGTGAAGTAGTACAGATGAAGTCTAAACTAAGACATGAAAGATAAGCAGAGATAAGCCAAGTAAAAAAGGGAAAGGCATGACAAGCAAAGTGAACAACACAGTAAAAGCCCAGAAGCAAAAGGAAGTTTGGTATATTTGAAGAACAGAAAAGAGACCAATGGCTTAAGCATAGTGAACACAACTAAGGATGTTACACTAATAGCATTGGTAGATGCCTACTGAATACTCATTCCTCTTTCTTAGTTACTAGAACTTCAATTTTATTCAGGGTGAGAACGTATTTAGCTAAAAATACCTCCCTAACTAGAATAAAAAACAAATAACATTAGGAAACATTATTTTAAGAACTGTACAAAAAAGACAACATAGAAAGCTTAAGACTTCTATCCTTAGGAAGGCCTGCTTAGAAAGCTGGTCCTTGACTGGTGGCATCTGGAAAGTTGGCTTGTCTCCATTCTCTAACTGATAAGAGGGGTTCACTATGCCTCAACTTTTGTACAAAAAGAACAGTTTATAATGAACATTTGCTTTTCTTCTGGAATTTTAGTACTTGCTAGGCAGAGGCTGCTTATATGAACAGCTTCCAATAAAAATGGGAGCTGGTCACTGAATAAGCTTCCCTGGGCAGAAACACTGCACATATTATTTTATTTTTCATTGCTGGAAAAAGGAACATAGTCAAATGAACCCCCCCCCCCCAGAGGCATACAGCAAAAGAAACCATGTATATGAAAATCTCCAGACTCAATCTGTATCTTTTCATCTTATGACCCAATTGTGTATCCTTACTATATTGCTATAATAAATCTTAGCAATGAGTATTACTTTATGTCGAATCCTGTGAGTTCTTCTACATAATCTTCAAAAACAAAGATGGTCTTGGGGACTCTAGACACAAGAAGGCATATAGCAATTCTTTGTTTTAATAATATTTGACACATAGCTTACAATTCCAGTATTTTCTTACTAATAATTAACTGCCATTCTTATTAATCATAAGAGGTTGACTTTGCTCACTAACAGAGACAAATCTCCTAGTTCTTATCTCCTATACCATAGATGGTGTCGGAGAGGCAAAATAAGCAGTGATCCTTAAGAATTGGTAGAATTTGTAAACTGTCCACATTCTGAAATATTCACAGAAAAACAGATAACACCTACCATCTTTAGACATTCTCCAAAGAAAATACTAGTTGTTGGGATATATCAAGGGGGAAAATGAGATGTAGGAACTGTTCCTGAAGTACCTATTTTCTACTTTAAAAAGGCTCCTCTGAGGAACTGACATTTGATCTGGACTCAGAAGGATAAGTTGATATAAATAGATGAACAGACAAAGGCGCTGAGGAAAGGTAAAATAGCTTGAGGAAAACCCCAAAACAAAGAGAAGCACAAGGCTTTTGAGAAGCCAAAAGGTTAATGGTATAGAGGGCCAGATTTGAGTTCCTTCCTACAATTAACAGGAACTCAGTGAATTGACAGTAGTAATTATCACATTTGAATTTTTCAAAGCTCACTCTGGTACATGGTACACAATGGACTGAATGGGAAAAAAGAAGTTATGGGGTTGCCCTAGGGTAATAGTAAAGAAGGAAAGAAATGGATATGTTGTGAACATATATAGAAAATAAGTATGATAATACCTGGTGATTAATTTACTGTGAGGACACTCTTATACACAAGTAAAATGTACCAATTGCCATAATCAGGCATACATATTTTAGATAAGACACTTTAACAAAATGATGGCAAAAAAATGAAGAAAAATTAACAATGAAGATTAAAGTCTAAGACCTCTTTTGCCTAATATTTATTTCATTAAGTAAATTTTAAAATTACATAAAAATCACATAACATGCTAAATTTTTCAAAAGATTCTTCACAAATAAAAAGTACAATGTTTTTAAAGGTGCCAAATGAAAAGTACAAAGTTATAAGGCCAGGTGCGATGGCTCAAGCCTGTAATCCCAGTACTTTGAGAAGCTGAAGGGAGAGAATTGCCTGAGTCCAGGGGTTCGAGATCAGACTGGGCTGTTTGGCAAGTCCTCATCTCTATAATAAATCAAAAAATTAGCTGGGCATGGTGGCACGCGCCTGTAGTACCAGCTACTTGGAAGGCTGAGGTGAAAGGATCGCCTGAGCCCCACAGGTCAAGGCTGCAGTGGCCGTGAGCATGTCACTGTACTTTAGCCTGGGCGACAGAGTGAGACTACAATTCAAAAAAAAAAGAAAAGAAAGGTACAAAGTTATAAATTATACTTTATATAGTTGACAAAAATACCTGGCAAAGAGCCAGAGAATAAATGTTTTTAAATTTGTGGGCCATATGGTCTCTGTCGCAACTACTCAACCCTGCCACTATAGAAAAAAGCAGCCATACACAATATTTAAAGGAATGAGCATGGTTGTGTTCCAAAAAAGTTTTACTTACAAAAATAAGTAGTGAGCCAGATTTGCAAACACCTGATCTCAAAAAGAGGATGGAGGGCAAAAGTTGAGATGAGCAGTCAGTCTGATAAGTATCCAGTAAGAAACTGCAGTAAGTATCCCAGGAGGTAAATGCAATATAATCAATAATAACCCTTTTATAAAAGCAAAATGAGGAGTCAGCAAGTAGATGCCTTCAAAGAGGTCTGGTAGTAGATACTGGGGAGTACCACATCTACAGAGTTGAAATTAAGGAAAAGTCTCCAGAATCTATGGGGATCTAGAAAAGGAAATTCATGACCTTAGCCTTTGATGTACTAGAATACCAGTCAGGGAATGTGGCTTAGCAGAAAAAACAGGCATTCAGAAATTGAAATGGCAGTTCAAGGTAAAAGTTTGATCAACTCAAGTAAAAGCTCAATTTAAAGGGTAAGCACACAGTTAAAGCATTATTAACTGCAAAATTGAATAAATGCTCCTGAATAACCTGAATATTTAATGAATGTGCATACCTTATATCATCTGCAGGTTTATAGATAAATTTGGTCCCTGACCCTGAGGCATGGCTGAAAAAAACAGGCAAATATCAAATGGTTCTAGTCATGGAAGAGAAAAAGAAAGACGTGTGGGGAGTAAAAAGCAGACCATAAGAGAAACAAAGAATTGCTTTAAAAGAAATACTACTTATGGAAAAAGATCTAAAAAGCAAGTCAAGTGAGATAGAAAAGAAATTATTAGTCATTTTACCGCTGAGTTCTATTTTCCAATTCCCAAATAATATTTACCCAATGTCACATAAAATTTTAATGTTTCCTTCTAGAAGTCAATTAAATTATAATAAAACAGAATAAAGCTGTTTTTAATTACTTACAAAAATTCTAATTTGGGGTCAGAGGACTATCTGTTGACTAATTTTGATATTAAAATGTGGAAAAAATATTATTATATTTGATCATTAAAATCAATAATTTATTAAATGCATTTACATGAATATTTAGAATAAATTTTTAATATAATTAGGATTAGGTAGTAATAACTAAAAAAAAAGTTTCTAAGATGTGTGTCTAACAATATAATCTATTGCAACACACTAGATTTTGCTAGGAAATCTTAGTACAAAAGTAACTCTAATAAACAGCAATATGTATAATCAAAGAATATGTTACATTTCCCAGCTTGACTGCAAGATCTTTGAAATAGAGCCCAAATATAGCACTAAACATCTGTTGAAGTGAGCTGATATGTTAATCAAAAGGATACCACAAAGAAAGAAATTATTCAGCTTGAATAAGGGAGAGGAAATATTTGCAGAAGATACTAAGGCTAATTCTAAAGAAAAAGTAAGATTCGGGGGTGGTATATGAAAATAGGCATATGGAAGCATGACTTAACCTAGAAACTTTATGGTATGGTGGTTAAGAACACCTAGAATCCTGAATTGTACCCCACATCTTTAAAATATTAAATAAATAAATAAATAAGAACACCTAGAATATACACTATGTGAAGGAGGGGGGAGAGAGGTTCTGAAAAATGAATCTATACATATTGGTAGAGAAGAATCATGTAATAAGGACCTTTTGATTTCATGCTAAGAAGTTTAGGTTTTATCCTGAAGTTCATGACAAGGTATTTCACTTAAGATTCTTTATGATGCAAATCAAAGACACAGCAGCAGCAAAAGGAAGAAAAAGAGGAAGGGAAAGAAGACCACCTTAATTCAACTTCAATCAAGTGCTAATGCAAAGTTTAGAGATAGAGCTGATTACAAAATATCATCATCTCTGGGATTCCATTTCTCTGAGATTCCTCAGCCCTGCCTTCCTCCATTTGCTTCTTCCTCAGACGTCCCTCCTTGGTCCTTATATAATGTAAGGTAATTACAACGTAATGGTTTTAAGAGTTGCAGATTTCAGAGGTTCACATCACACTTCCCTAGAAAAAGAGCCCATTTCTCGGATAGCTTCAAAAGGAAGATGATTTCTAATTTGTCCTAGCAATATCCTTTCATATCTCACTGGTCTCAATTAGGTTTCTCAGCCAATCAACAGAGAGGGAGAGGGAAGAGGAAAATGTCCTGATTCGCTAAAACTAGTCAGGGCCCTTGCCTGAAATTAAGTCAGGAGTCTAAGCCATCAAAATTGCACAACTGCTTCAAGAAGCAAATGATGAGTTCTTTTATAAAAAAAAGAAAGAAAAAAAAAGGATACTATTGACAGAACAAAAGGAGAATGAAAGTTAGGAATTTAAACAAAAGCATCTATCACAGGAGGCATAAATAACTTTTAGCAAGTAAGTGATTACATTTTATCTGTGTTTTAGATGTCTGACATCAGTGGGATAAAAGAACTTAAGAAAGTAAGGCTATGCTAGGGAGGTCAGTTGAAAAGATACAGCACAACAAACTAGAAAGAGAAGGGAAGTCCTTCAACTAACAAAAGGCATTTACAAAACACCCACAACTAACAACATACTTAAGGGTGAAAGGCTGAATATTTTCGTCAAGATCAAGAGCAAGACAAGGATGTTCAGACTAACCGCTTTTATTCAAAATTGTACTGGAGGTTGTAACTAGGATACCTAGGCAAGAAAAAGAAATAAAAGGCACTATACAAAATTTTAGAATTGAAATTAATTCACTGAAAGGACGTAACGAGGAGACAAAATACCCAATGAGCAGCCATTTTAACATTGCCAAGTTCTGCCATGTTTTTCTAACAGTTCACTTTACCCTCTAATCAAGGAGAAACCAGCTTTTCAGAGGTAGCCATTGAACACTGTTTTTATAATCCCACCCCAGCTTATTTTGTAAACAAGTTAACCTAATCAGTTCTTATGACCTTCATGACAGACCCCATCAACATGGCAGCAGTCATGTGACTAACCCACCCATTTGCCTGTTGCCCTTTACCTGATGTCAGTACCTGTGCTTACCCGCCCTTTGTGCTGATGTGGAACAGACCACCACCCAGTTACCTTAATGATCTTCCCCCATCAAAGGGAGGATTTAAAAGTATTTGTCTTCAAGCAGCCATTCACCATTGCCTTGCTCATTGAGCTATGGTCAGGCCATGTTCCTAGCTTTGGCCCCCTCCCTGTACCTTGGGAAGGTGAAACTCCTCTCTATCTCTCTCTCTAATTTACTTTCTAAATAAACTATATTTTCCAATCTAACTTCTGTGCAATTCACATGGCATGAGAACCCAAACCAGACACCCTCCACCAACGTTGGGCCTGACCTAACACTTTGGAGGCCCTGCTGAGATTTTTAACCTAACAGTCACATTCCTCTCCTCTAACCTGACTACCAAGACAATTAAAACTCTACCAGAAACAGGACATGACAAACATTGAGTACTTTACAAAATGACAATGGCCGCTGTGTAATTTTAATTAGTGAAACAAGTTGTTTGTAAATTAACAACAAGCAGTATGAGATACACATACAAACACACACATACAGCAACAACTTCTAGAACTGGACCATTGAAGTTTTTTTTTTTTTCCATTATTCTGGTTCTCCAGATAATGTTCGCCTTTCTATTGATGGTTAATTGCTGACATTATGTCAATAATCACTAAAATATGGCATATTGACAAAAAGGCCCATGGCTTTCATGCAATTTAAACATGTCATACAAGGATATCTCTAAAATTATCTTTTAAGTGGTAAAGCTAGTCCTTTTTGTATCTGTGAATAATGGTGGTCATCTAATTATCTCTCTCACAGGGGCTGCCAGCCTCTGCTTCTGAGAGAAGAGTCACAAGGACTAAAGGGTGGCAACGATATACAAAGGTGCTGGTAACAGGCTCTATACAGAGGAAAATTTCCTCCGATCTTGGAGCCGGTCAAGCCACAGCTATAGCTACCTCTCCTTTCCAAAACTGAGTTTTTCTAAATCTAACAAGAAGGATCCTTGAAAAATCTGAACAGCAAAGGGTGTGGAGTTTGCTAACATAAAAGGGGATTGCCATTCAGGGCAGACAGCAAACCAAGTTCTTTTCCCTTCCGCTTGTTACTGTCCATACTCCTACCATATAGACGACTGGTAGAAGACATGCAGGTAGGCAAGAATCCAGTCACAAGTGTTTGTGTGAGTTAAAAGAAGCAAAAAAAGACAACTTGAAGCTTGTCCTCAGATAAAGTGAGCAGAGTGACTGCCAGAAGCCCCTTGTCTTGTCCACTCATAGAAAAAGAAAAGAAAGATGCCTCTTGTCCACTCCTTCTCTCAGTATCTCTTTACACAGGAAGATTTTACATTTAGGAACTGTCCATATTACATTCAAGGTAAACAAGGATGAGAGGACAGGAAAGAATCAGTGGGTTTGTGGACAGTGGAGCTGTCTAGCTTTTAGGTGCCCACATCCAAGCGCTACCTCCTGTGCCTTAGTCATTGGTCACCTGAGATAGTTCTTACATATACCCATATTTTTCTACTCCAAAGAATGCAATACCTGTAGGAAGTCTACCTGTGGTTAAGCATTAAATATTATTTTTTAAGACCTTCTAACATGTATGTTTATTGTTCAACTTCCAGACATTCAACTTGAGTATATAAACATGCAGACAAACACTGCAAAAATGACCTGATATCTGATTCAGTGGAATCCAATAGTGCCAATGATGGAAAGATACTAAGAATACTGGAGAGGCTGGGTGGGGTGGCTCACACCTACAATCCCAGTACTTGGGAAAGCTGAGGTGAGAGGATCGCCTGAGCCATAGGTTCGAGACCAGCCTGGACAACTTGGCAAGATCTTGTCTCTACAATAAATCAAAAATTAGCTGGGCATGGTGGTGCGTGCCTCTAGTTCCAGCTACTTGGAAGGCTGAGGCGGAAAGATCACCTGAGTCCAGCAGGTCGGGGCTGCAGTGGCCCTGAGCAGCGTGCCACTGCACTCCAGCCTGGATGACAGAGTGAGACTCCAACTAAAAAAAAAGAAAAAAGTACTGGAGAATGCACCTCAATGGGAGATGAGTCTAAGAATACTGGGGTCAACGAAAAAATTTTGTGCCAGAAGGGCTTAAGATTACATGAAGAGAATTCCTACTGTAAAATTAGCTGCTCGGCCTTGTAAAATTACTCACAAGCTAGGGAATGCTGATTCCCAGGGCATATATGTACAAGTGAGGATAGAGAAAGAAAGTGGGATTCTGGTGGAGTGCTCACCTGCCTTCTCCTTATTCATTTAAACATAGAACCAGCACACACAATTTACTACTCAGAATTGTGCCTCATATTTAGAAAATATTTAGCACATGAATTCTTTCATTATTCATTTTTTCAAAGAAAAATGAATGATTAAGTATGTGTTTATGAATTTTTAATTCCCTAGTTATTCCAAGAACTAGTAACATATATGTATATTATTTTTGAGACATACAGAATCTACACCTCTTGTCTTTAAACAAAAGTTTCAAGTCCTAAACCTAATATTAACATTTTATGCACATTAGCAGTTATAGAACTTCAAGTTCTATAACTAAAACATGTGAAAACATTAGAGAATAAACTACTAAAAAATGTTATTTTTCTTTGAGCTTTCCTTGGGTAAAGAATACTCAACGTACCCGTGAACAATTTTAACTAACAATTATGTATTACATAAAATTATAAAATAACTTAACAGTAGTGAAAAAATATAAATCAACCTACTGCAAATAAGCTAGACCCTTGCCTTCTAAAATACAGTACAAATAATTGTATTTATAGACCCTGGTCTCACCTATATTAAAATCAGTAGAAATTTTTTTCAAGAATTCAAATTAATTAACCCATCAAAAGCCAAGTGTAAATTATAAGTATAAATCATTCTAACGTTAATTTGCCATAATGAGTAATAATTGGAATTTTAACTGTATATTGCAATAGCATTATTTTTTAAAAACAATAAACACAAGTTCCCCAAAATCTAGAAACCCAGCTTCTGGTTGTTTCTTACTACTACACAGGGTTGCTAAAATATCTTTAATAGCTTTTCAACCTATAAAACATTGCTCAGATTTTCTTCTTCAAAGAATATACTAGAGATTAATGAAAATATGGACTACAAAGAATTTGTGAAATTATTTCACTATTCTTACTTTGCTTTTCTGTGAAATTAAAACACTATTGTAAAGTTAATAATCAAGATGTCAACCTATTATAGTGAGACTTTTATCCTTATTTTATTTGTTATAATTATTTGATGTAGATGTTCCATGAATAATTAATTTAAATGAACATTTCTTTATGTGAAATATTTGTATCTAAAATCAATCTCTCTGTGGTAAAGACCAAGCAAAACTCAGTAGAAAGCAACAAAATATTTAAACTTTTTTTTTTAACTGGAGTCTCACTCCGTCGTCCAGGCTGGAGTACAGTGGCACACTCACAGCCAACCCAGCACCAACCTGCTGGGCTCAGGTGAGCCTTCTGCCCCAGCCTTCCAAGTAGTCGGAACTACAGGCATGCACTACCACACCCAGCTAATTTTTTTTATTTATTGTAGAGACTAGGTCTCACCAAGTTGCCCGGGCTGGTCTCAAACCCGCGGGCTCAGGCAATCCACTCGCCTCGGCTTCCCAAAGTACTAGGATTACAGGTTGAGCCACCAAGCCTAGTCAAGTATTTAATCATATATATAATATAAAGATAAAGTATATAATCATATATATAATATAAATATAAATATAATATAAAATATATATGAGAAATATATTTTATTTCCAAAGATGACTATAAAAAGATCTAATAGAATCAGAAAACTTAAAATTAATGGAATTTTACAGCCAAAATTTCATTTTAAATCAAGAAATTTTAATAATATAATGCCAGTTTTTCTTTTTTTTTTTTGAGTTGGAGTCTCACTCTGTCGCCCAGACTGGAGTGCAGTGGCCGCTCCTGGCCACCACAGCCTCGACCTGCTGGGCTCCGGCGATCCTTCGGCCTCAGCCTTCCAACTAGCTGGAACTACAGGCGCTCGCTACCACGCCCGGCTAATTTTTTGATTTTCTTGTAGAGATGAGGTCTCGCTTGCCCAGGCGGGTCTCGAACCCACGGGCTCAGGCAATCCACTCACCTCAGCCTCCCAAAGGCGTGGGACTACAGGCTGAGCCACCGAGCCCGGCTATGCCAGTTTTTCTTATGCTATAATATAAAGAAATAGTTTCATATGTGATACTTTAATTTTTGGTTGATACAGAATTTATTGTGTTACAAGGGGACCCAAAAAACCCCAGAATTTATTTACAAAAAATTGTGCATTTATTCATACATGTTTAAACTTCAGTCTCCTTCAAAGTACTCTCTACTTGATGAAATACTCCTATCGAGATGCTTTTTCCACAGCTCAAAATAGGTTCTGAACTCATCAGTGTTGATGCTTTTCAGTGCTTCTGCCACTTTTTGTTTTACCTCTTCCATGTTGACAAAAAGTTTCCCTTTGAGGACTTTTTTCATGGGAGTAACAAAAAAAAGTCACTCTAATAGGGCAAGGAGGTCATGCCATTTTTGGTAAAAAACAGCTGAACACGCACCATAGTGTGAGCAGGTATGTAAATCACCCATATGAAATGGGCAAACACACTGAAAGACTCTCTGAAAAATAATTCGCTGAAGGTCAAACACAGCTTCTCACAACAACGCTAGCTGGTAAACTGATACCATTGGGTTCCTAGAACACTCACCTAGCGGGGAAGCCTGTACTACAAGGAGCCTGCTCTTCAAAAAATAATTCTTTTGTGGGGAGGTCCCCCACAACTTGTATATATATTAGCATATATTTGAAAATAAACATAGTAGGTATTGCTAAACTAAAAATATAAAATTCAGCACTATACTTTAAAACAGCAGTTCTTCAACACATACCAACTTAAACTGTTATCAAGGAGACAACTGACAAAGGTATTTTTTACTTACAAAAAAAGAAAATGCTTCTAGTGTAGATGTAGGCTTTTGATAGATGTTCCACAATTGATCTTATACAGTTATATATTGGGGGTATCAAAAAAACTATTTATAAACGTACAAAGACTTATTCCCAAATCTTTTAAATTACTGTTATTCTTTATATAAATTTGTGTCAGCATATTCTCAAATTCACAACACAACTCTTAAATTATGCCAATATAATTAGGGGTTTTTTTAATGCTGAAGGAAGCGTTTTCTATTACAAGAGAGTTGAATTACGTCTCCCAAAAAGATATGCTGAAGTCCTAACCCCAGTACCTAAGAATGTGACCTTATTTAGAAGCAAGGTAATTGTAGATATAATTAGTTAAGGCGAAGTCATACTAGGGGAGGGTGGGCCACTAATCAAACCTAACTACTGTCTTTTTAAGAAGGGAGACAGACATGCAAGGGAGAACATGATGTGATGACAGAGGCAGAGATTGGAGATGTAGCTGCAAGTCAAGGAAAACCAAGGACTAATAACCACTAAAAGGTAGGAAGAAGCAAGAAAGGATTTTCTCCTATTGAATTTAGAGAGAATGGACTGCCAACCATCTGTTTTCAGAATTCTTGCCTTCAGAACTGTCATATGATAAATTCCTGTTGTTTTAAGCTACCTAGTCTGCGATACTTTGTTAGCAGTCCAAGGAAACTCAGAGTCTCTTTCTTCACTGGATGTAACCCTTGTCCATTTGTAGTTAACCCTTGTCCATTTTCAGAGCCATACTCGATCTGGTAATAGCTGACACAGAATATTCTACATTCATGACTATAATTACATCTATTTCTTGTTAGCTATCTGTTCCCACAACTAAACAAATTGTACAGTACATATTTTCAAAATGTTTAATAAGTTAATACAACCAGAAGAAACACATTTAAGGTTGTAAGCCAACAAGATACATTAAAATCAGCTTCAAAAGCAAAAAAAGAAGGGGGGGGTCTTTTCTACACAAATCTAACTCATACAAGGTATTATCCATTTAGAATTATTTGTCAAATTAATCATCAATCCATTCTCTTTTATCAAATGACACCTAAAACACCCATTCCTATGCCAAGAAGTATCACCAGAAAAAAGTTACAAAAATATCTGATACAGAATACAAGAACAAAACTAAGTCAAGCATAACTTAACATTTCAAATAAGTCTTTAAATCGTATAGAAACTACTCATTTCTTAGTAACGATTATATATTCCATAAGTGAGTACTCATTACTTGGACATAAAGTGTAGTGAAATGGAATCTTTGAATTCAATAAATATTTCTATTATTAAAAGTTCATATGGGGACACCAAAACTCACAAAATTCACACAAAATAATGTCTTTTTACCCAAATTTAAATACCAAGAAGTCTTATTGGCAGTTCATAATGCAAAAATAACAATTCATTTTTATATTTAAGCAAGAACAAATTCATAACCAATGCTTCTATCAGGCAAGAAAATTTTATGATATCACAAAAATATGTCTTAATACATAGTAGAGATGTTTTTCAGACATGGAAGGGAAAAAAAGTATTTTGAAAACAGAAGAACAGAAAAAGCATATCATTCTACCTCAATCTTTTTCCTAAGTGTTTGCTAAAGAACTATTTGACAACTACAAAATCTTTTTATATGTACACCTGGGAAGAATACCGAATCCATAACCTTGTCCGAAGTTACACTGATGTGGTTTTAGACCAGATGTTTAAATGTTACAGTATGTACATTTTCTTCCCCTCTTCTAAGGCAGAACTAAAGTAAGAGGAATATTTGACTTCACTCCACAAGAGACCTATTTAATAGTTTGGCGGTTATGTAAGTAAAGGTAGCTTGGCTAAGTCAATGTTGACGACATACAGAACGACATGATCCTAATGAGTTGGAAAATATTGGCTCTCATGAGAATAGACCAGATGCTACTGAGCTGAGAAAGCTACTGTATTATTGAATTTCATTTTTATGAGGTAAAATTTATTATTCAACCATTAAGGTATCCCACATGAAATCTTGCATAAAATACTTTAACAGTTACTTTCTGGAAAGTCGATTTTTTAAATTTTAACATTAAGATATCATTTAAATGAGAAATTCAAATGTCCATTTGATCACCTTCAGCACAGATTTTAAAGTCTGTTATTTCCCTGCAAATACCAGATTAATGGAACCAGACTGTCAACAAAATAATGAACTTATGAATAAGGAAAAAGTGGTAGCAAAGCTTAGTTTTTCAGAGCAAACCAAAGCAATGTGTGAGGGTATTTTCTCTTCTGGTGAAGGACAGGTATAGAATTTCTATGATTTCAGTATCATCAGGAATGTAAGCAACAAAAATATATAATTCAATAATCCCAATTAATAAAACATATTTAGCTCCAACTTTAACATCTGTTTCTTTTCTAATTTGTCATTTTAATTAAACTTCCAATATTTGCTATACTTTCATTAATATTTTCTAATGGGATAACAAACTTCAATTATCTACTCTATTTCTTTCTTTCTTTCTTTTTTTTTTTTTTTGAGTAGGAGTCTCACTCTGTTGACTAAGCTGAAGTGCCGTGGCACACTCACAGCCACCCCAGCATCGACCTCCTGGACTCCAGCGACCTTTCCACCTCAGCCTTCCAAGTAGCCGGAACTACAGGCATGCGCTACTACACCCAGCTAATTTTTTATTTATTGTAGAGATGAGGTCTTGCCAAGTTGCCCATACTGATTTCAAACCCATGGGGTCAAGCAATTCACTCACCTCGGTCTCCCAAAATGCTGGGAATATAGGCTGAGCCACCAAGTCCAGCCTATCTACTCTATTTCTGATCTCATTTACCAGAGAGGTAGTTTGGTATAGCAGAAATTGGAGTAGCAGAAAGATCCAAATGACTATCTTAAAAAACCAACTAAGTGAATAGCTGTGGGATGATATATAAGAAAAACACTAAATTGTTCTAAGCATAAATTTTCTCATCTATAAAAAAGGATATATAACCTGCCAAAAACAATATTACTGGTAAGAAGCCAATGAAATTAATATATGAGAAATAACAGCCTAAAATAAGTAAGCCAACTCAGACTATTCAAGTTTTATGGTATCCAGTCCCTACATTATGCAACTCACTAGAGGGAAAAAGTTTAGCGGACAGCTGTAAAGTATGTGAAAAGTAGATGAAAAAATATGGTTTCATATTTCTGTTATCCCATCACATTATAACATCCGTTTACAGATCTACTGACACATTACCCTTCAGAATCCCTAGGAGAAATGAGAATACATGGTTCATCACAGGTTTCTATGAGCCTTGTGTGGTCTCTCTTGTAAACAGCTACATTAAACGGGCATCAATGCACATTTTCTTCACTAAGTTCAAAAAACTACAACTAACCAATGTCCTGAATTTTGTTCTGCTCCCATTAACCTTTAACCATTAACCTATTTGCTTTCTTGACTTACCCTCTGAATTTACCTTAGCCCTATCATCCTTGCAGCTAAAACACTGCATCATCTAAACACCAATTCTGACTGGTGTTATCTCAGCCTCTAAAAACGTTTATATCCTAGAACTACTTCCATAGGTAATATCAACGCATAGATGGTTCCAGCAAGGTCTATGTCCAGGACAAGAACAACAGATAAACCACACAAACAATATTTTATCTGGCACTCACAGGAAATCTATGAGCAGCTATAAAGATATCAACATTTTACAAATGAGAAAATTAACTGAAACTTAATGAAATAAACTGATCTTTATTTAGTCATATAGTTATTGAGAAAATTTTCATATTCCAGTGACCCCTCCTAAGTATCGACAGTTGAAAAGTAAAAATATTCTCACTACCTGACATATAATACGACATGTACTAAATCAGTATCTATATGCAACATACAAGTTAATAAAACTCAACACAAAAATTAAACCTCTAGCAAGCATTAGAATATAACTGTTTGTTTTTTATTTTAATATATTTTTATTTTGATGCTTGCAAGAGCTGAGGAATAATTCATTATTGTAGCTTAAAACATATAACATTATTAACACAGATATTCTCCTAAAATAGTATATACATGCAATGGCATATCATTTGACAATAAAAAGAAATGAGCACTGAAATATGCTATAACATGGACAAATTTTGAAAGTGTATACTAGTTGAAAGAAGTTAACCACAAAAAATTCATCTTATATGATTCATTTATATAAAATGTCCAGAAAAGGCAAATTCATAGAGACAAAAATTAAATTATTCTCTGCCTAGGAATAGAGAAATGGGAGATTTTGGAAGTGGTAATTAAGGAATACTGGACTCCTTTTGGGAATATTGAAAATATTCTAAAATTGGTTATGATAATGGATACACAACTCAATGAATACATTTAAAAGACACAGAACGGTGTACCTAAATGAGTTGTGTGGTATAAAAATTATATCTCAATGAAGCTGTCTAGCAAAGACTGAACAGAGGAAGAGGATAGGAGAAGAAAAGAGTAAAACATTTCTGTTAGTTTTCTCCCTAAGTCGGTGTCTCACTCTATTGCCCAGGCTAGAGCGCAGTGGCATGCTCATGGTTCACAACAGCATCAATTTCCTGGGCTCAGGCTATCCTTCAGTCTCAGCCTCCCAAGTATCTGAGACTTCATAGGCAAGTGCCACCATGCATGGCTATTTTTTTTATATTTTATTTATTTCTTGATATGTTGCCTAGGCTGGTCTCAAACTCCTGGGCTCAAGCAATCTTCCCACCTTAGCTTCCCAAAGTACTGCAATTACAGACATGAGCCACTGCACCCAGCTGAGAGTAAAACACTTCTGACATGAAGAAGAAGAGCAAACCTGAAAAAAGGCATGAATGTACAAGGGAATGTAATTTTTCTAAAGAACAAGTAGACTAAAATTAGTAAAGTATAGACTTATGTTGAAATAGAGCTAGTACTCAAAGAAAAGAGGAAAATGTAGAAGTATGTAACCAAATAGAATCATGTTCAAGAAAATCTGAGGGAAAACCCATGTACAGGTAAAAGATACATGTTGTTCATTAGAACCTATCAATACTACAAAGTAACACCAGAAGAAGTAGGAAAGTAAACTAGAGACACGAGGTTACGCCAGAAAGTGTTTATAGTCAAATGCAGAATTTTTTAAATTTATTATTTTTTTTTATTTTAAAGATGTGGGGTACAATTCATGGTTAGGTATACAAATGTTCAGTATGGAGGTACCCTTGTTGATGAGGTGTGCCCTTCTCTCCCCTGGCAGTTTCCCTCAACTACCAATCCCACACCCCCTACCCTGGCAGTTTCCCGCTATGGTCAATCCCTTTCTTATATTATTAGGATAATTGTTCAAGGTCCACTTATGAGTGAGAACATACAGTACTCTGTTCTTTGTTTCTGTGATAGATCACTGAGTATGATCGACTCTAAATCCATCCAAGTTGCTGTGAAGTTCATATGTTTGTCCTTCTTTATGGCTGCATAATGTTCCACTGTGCATATGTACCACTTTTTCTTATCCAGTTCAGGTTCGATGGGCAGCAAGGTTGGTTCCATATTTTTGCTATTGTGAATAGAGCTGCAACAAACATGCGTATGCAGATATCTTTTTTGTAGAATGATTTGAGTTCCTCTGGGTATATTCCCAAGAGGGGATAGCAGGGTCATATGGAAGATCAATTTCTAGTTCTTTCAGAAAATGTCACACTGTCTTCCAAAGAGGCTGCACTAGTTTCCATTCCCACCAGCAGTGTAGAAGCATTCCTTTTTCTCTGCATCCTCGCCAGTATCTGTTGTTGTTTGTTTTATTAATGATGGCCAGTCTTACTGGGGGTAGGTGGTTATCTCAAAGTGGCTTTGATTTGCATTTCTCTGATGATGAGTGAGGCTGAGCACTTTTTCATTTGTCTGTTGGTAGCCCATATATCTTCTTTTGAGAAGCATCTATTCAAGTCTTTTGCCCACTTTTTAATGGCGCTGGTTTTTTTTTCTTTTTAGCGCCTTTGATTTCCTTGTAGATCCTAGATGTTAGACCTTTGTCAGATATACAGTTGGCAAATATTTTTTCCCATTCTGTTGGCTGTTTCCCTGCTCTCTTGATGGTTTCTTTTGTTTAGCAGAAGCTCGTCAGTTTGATATGGTCCCACTTGTCTAACTTATTTCTTATGGTACGGGCACTTAGAATTTTGATCAGGAATTGGTTGCCAGTTCCGATTTCCATAAGGGTGTCTCCTGCATTTTCTAAGATTCTTATAGTTTGAGGTCTTACATTTAGGTCTTTGTTCTATTTAGAGTCAATGTTTGTGTATGGTGATAGGTATGGGTCCTGTTTCAATCTTCTGCATGTGTTCAGTAAGTTTTCCCAGCATCATTTGCTGAATAGGTACCCCTCTCCCCAGTGGTTGTTGCTGGAGGTTTTGTCAAAGATGAGTAGGTTGAGCAATTGAGGCTTTGCTTCCAGAATCTCTATCCTGTTCCAATGGTCTATATGCCTGTTCTTGTACTGATACCAGCCTGTTTTGACTACTGTAGCCTTATAGTAGAGTTTGAAGTCTGGAGGTGTGATACCCCCTGCTTCTGTATTGTCATTTCCAGGTCTGAGAAGAATGATGTTGGTAATTTAATGGGTATTGCATTAAATCTGTAGATTGCGTTTGGTGGGTGGACATCTTAACAATGTTGTTTCTTCCTATTCATGAGTATGGGATATTTTTCCATTTGGTTGTGTTTTCTTGGATTTCTCTGAGCAGTGTTTTGTAGTTCTCACTGTAAAGGTCTTTCGCTTCTTTGGTTAGGAAGATGCCGAGGTATTTCTTTTTGTGTGTGTGTGTGGCTTTGTGAATGGGATTGTGCTTTTTATTAGGTTCTCTGCCTGCTTGTTGTTGGTAAGAATCAACTGGCTTTTGCCCATTTATTTTGTATCCCAAGATCTTGCCAAAGTCCTTTATCAGTGCAAGCAGGTTTTTGATGGATTCTTTTGCATTTTCGAGGTAAAGGATCATACCATAAGCAAAGAGGAATAACTTGACTTCCTCTTTTCCTATTTGGATACTCCTTATTTTCATCTTTTGTCTAATTGCCCTAGCTAGGACTTCCAACACAATGTTGAACAAGAGGGGTAAGAGTGGGCAGCCTTGTCTTGTTCCAGTTTTCAGGGGAAATGTTTCCAGTTTCTGTCCATTTAGCAATATGTTAGCTGTGGGTTTACTGTAGACGGCACTTACTATCAAATGCAGAATTTTAAAAAATGGTTCTTCTTCTACACCTTATCAGAACTTAAGTCTAAAAGGTCCAAAAATATGCTCAACCTGCATAATCTGTTCATTAACATAGTAAATGAGAACTAGTTGTAATATAAACCAAAGACTCACATGCAAATATTAAATAATGCTCAACAGTGCTGAGTATTATCTAATGGCATTCCTCAGATACAAGATAATAAAATGATAAAACTTTACAGCTAAATAAACACACAAGTCCTAAGTCATCAGAAAGAAAGATTGAAGGCACAATACTATAAGCACTCCACTAAGAATTAATAAATGAAATGAGAACTCTTCTGGAATAAAAAAAAAAAAAAAAAAAAACCTCAGAAAAATGGTCATGTGGAAATCTGGCTTTAAATGTTATTTAGATGATATTTTCTATTTAACTGATTATAAATTTTATAGTTGCTTTATCTGATAAAAAATAAATTCATTGGCAAAAAGCAGAAACGTCCTGATATCAGTCCAACTTCTACAACTCCTCCATCTGTAAAAACTAGTTTCACTAATTTCAGGTTTTTAAATGACAGGATGCCAGATTATATTGTCAAAAGCCTGGTCAATATTTCAATATACATGCTGGCATTGTTTTAAGCAGAGAATATTTGCAGAAAAAGAGATTTCAATAAAATGCTTTTTCATAGCACAGTTCATTTTATAAATTCACAAAAGAGAAGATGATGCTTGGTTGGAAAAAAATTTTTGTAAATAAATAATAACCATATCAGCTTACTATATACATTTTCAGGTTATCTAAGCCAATTCACAAAAACAAAACTTTACAATTTTTAAAAAATGCATTAAAATATTGTGTGACAGTAAACCAAAACTCCTCTGGAGAGAACATCATGGGAAACAGAAATTTCACAAACAAGCAAATAAATGAATTAGATAATTTCAGATGGATAATTGCTACTGCCAAAGAAGCCCTTAATATAGAGTTAACTAATGGATGGGCTAGGATCAAAAAGAAAAGATTTTATATCATAACTTCATGTAAAACTATGGCCACAAGATTGGCAACAACATGATTTAGTATACTTAAATATTCAAGAAATTAAAGTATTTTTAATGCAATAAAATTCATATACCATGAAGCTCACCCTTTCAAAGTATACAATTTAGTGGAATTAAGCATATACACAAGTATATACCATCACAACTATCTAATTCATAACATTTCATCACCGTGAAACAGAAATTCGTTAAGGAGTAACATCTACAAAATGAAATAGAAGTTCCCTGGCTTCACTCTCCTTCACAGAAATCCAAATAGAAAGTAGCCGCAGACAAAATACCTCTGTGAATATCCCAGAACTAGGAACTGAGGCTGAGACACCCTCTTGAACCAAAGAACTGGGAAAAAATGCACTAGAAGGGAGAAAAAAAAACCAAACCAGTGGACTTCTCATCAGAAATGTTACAGTCTAGGAGACAGCAGAAATGATATATCCAAAGTATTTGTGGGGGTGGGGAGTAAACTGTCAATCAAGAATACTATACTCACAAAGCTGTCCTTCAGAAGTGAGGGTGATATAACTTTAGCAGATAAACAAAAGATAAAAAAGTTCACCAATGGGTCTGCCTTACAGGAATTTGTTATTCATTATACTGAAACAAAAGACCACTAATTAATGATGCACAACATATGAAAGTACAAAACTCAATGGTGTAAGTAATACATAGTCATATTAAGAATGTTCTAGTACCATACTGTTTGTGTATATCATTTGATTTCTAGTAAAAGGTTAAAAGACAAAACTATCAGAAACAACTATAGCTTCAACAAATTGTTAAGGGCTACAAATTACAAAAAGATGTAAATTTGACATCAAAATCATAAGATGGAACAAGGGAAGTGTAGAGGTTTTGTATGCAAATAAAGGTATTAGCTTAAATAGCCTACTAAAAATATATGTTTTATGTATGCTCCATGGTAACTACAAATCAAAAGCCTAGAAGTTACACAAAACATAAAAAAAGCTTCAAAGCATATATAGAATATCATCGAGCCACAAGAAAGATGGCAAGAGAGGAAAAAAGAAACAAAGGATCTACAAAATAATCAGAAAATAAATTACAAAATAGCAGTATTAAGTCCATTTCTAGAAATAATTGCTTTGAAAGTAAATGGATTAAATTGTCCAACTAGAAGACATAGCGGGGTTAAACACATTTTAAAGAAAAGATCCAACTATATGCTGCCTACAAGAGACGGATTTGACTAGTTTTTGTTTTTATTTTGTTTGAGTTGAAGTCTCACTCTATTGTCCAGGCTAGAGTGCAGTGGCATGAATCATGGCTCACTCTAGCCTTGATCTCTGGGAATCAGGCAATCCTTCTGTTTCAGCCTCCTGAGTAGCTGGAACTACAGATGCATAAAAGATCCAGCTAATTATTTGATTTTTTTTTTGCAGAGATGCAAACTTGCTGTGTTTCCTAGGCTGATCTTAAACTGTTAGATTCAAATGAACCTCCCACTTTGGTCCACCAAAGTACTGAGAATACAGGCATGAGCCACTATACCTAGTTTCACTTTTATTACTGAGGACACACATAAACTAAAAGTGAAGACATAGAAAAAGATAGTTCAATCAAATGAAAACAAAAGAGAACATGGATAGCTATACTAATATCAAATAAAATAATTTTAAGAGACAAACTCCGAAAAGTGACAGAAAAGGTCACTATGTAATAATAAAAAGTTCAATTCATCAAGAGAAAAAAATTAGAAACATATATGCATCCATTACCCTAATACCAAAACCAGACAAGGACACAACAAAAAAAAGAAGCTTATAAATCAGTATTTCTGATGAACACAGATATAAAAATTCCCAACAAAATACTAACAAACCAAATTTAACAAATATGAAGAGTCTTTTACCATGATAAAGTGAGATTTATTCCTGGGATGCAAGGATGGTTCAGCAAATGCAGGCCAATAAATATGATACATCACATTAACCAAAAGAAGGACAGAGGTTCCGGTAAGATGGTGACGGCATAGGTGGAATGGTGAGATTCTCCGAACGTGAGTTCCCAAAAAGACTCTTGCTTTCCTTCCCCCACCCCCCTGCGCATCGCCAGCCGCACTGGTCCGAGGCCCTGGGACACTCGGTCCCAAGTAGGGCCGGATATTGTGGCCCCCGGCTAACCCTGCTCCACTATACATGACTCCTGCGCCCGGGAATCTCGGGGGTCTCGGCTCCCTCCCTGGCTATATCGACTTGCCCAGACCAAGCTGCAGGTCACCCAGGGAGGCTCTGGGCACCCGCCCCTCAGAGATACCGATTCCATTTCTGGCTAAAATACCCTGTGAGCAATCCAGGGCCAC